>WEIV01011279.1:23580-35239 GCA_013390005.1 Calyptomena viridis | reverse complement strand
CACTTTTCTGGGACAAATGTTCTTGTTCTGGCTCCTGGAGATAAGCAAAGCACAATACAGTGCAAATGCAGGAACAAGACTGAGAAGTGGGCATGGACTGTAGGGAGACACCAAGACCACCAAAGACCCCCTGAAGCCCTCCAACCCATTTCCAGAAAGGTCTGGAAGAACAAACTACACATGATAACTAATTTGCATAGAAAGTGAGTCAGCTATTTTCAGGGTAGAAAAACCTACCTAAATAAAAGTACCCCACACCAAGCCTGGGTGGCACCTCCAGGTCTTGGCTCCCATTAGCCAGATTGCTGGAGCCAGGACGGTGATCTCTTTTTCTCCCGTTCTGCCTTTCTATTTCTCTTAACCTCCTTAATTCATCTCTCCTTCTTCCTCTCCCTCTCTCTCCCCCCTTCCCTCCCCCTGTACCTCCTCTCCTTCTCCCTTCTTTTCACCCTACCCTCTTGTCCAACACCCAATGCCATGTGCTTATACTAGGAGGCCAGGGAATAACGTGCCAATTTCCATGCCAAGTGTATAATTCACTGAAAAAACTTTATAAGCTTTTGTGGACCCTCTGACTTTTGTTGTTCCTTTTGACCACGAGCATCTTCAAATCCTGGGTGCTTCCTTCCCCTTAAAGGTGAGACACCACACACTATTGCAATATTAATACAAAGCTATTAACCAAAAGAATCCAGAACTCTCACTTAAAATCCTTTCATCCTTCCTGTTGAAATGCGTTTTTGTTGATCAACCTGTCTTCCTGGCAATAGCTTCTTCCCTCAGTTTTTGCATTTGGATCCTACTTGCCATATTTTCTTTCTCATCTACCCCCATCTTTTCAAATTCAGTGATTTAAAAAAAAAAGTTTCTTCTTACCAGAGTCACTGACAGATTCATAACCCTTCCAAACTGATCAACATAGTAGACATTATCCTGGTACCAGGAATCAAGGTGAAGATAATTATACATGCCAAAAGCACGCATGTGGTCAAGGGTATATTGATCATCACGAAGTTGAACTTCTGCTACAGCTGGAGGAAAAGAAAAAGACTATTTTAACAATTCATTATTTACAACTAAATAATTTAAAATAATTCTTCCATTTTCATTCAATAGGTCTGCTTTATTTAAAGAAAAATACATTATGCATACATAGTTAACATTTCACTATAAACTTGGAAAGAAAGTCATCCACCCTGAAGGCCATTGCAGTCATTTGCTTTGATCATGTAATAACTATTACCATTTACAGTGGCCTATTGTGGTGGGTTCACCCTGGCTGGATGCTGGATGCCCACTAAAGCCACTCTATCATTCCCCTCCTCAGCTGCACAGGGGGGAGAAAAATATAACATAAGGCTCATGGGTGAAAATAAGCACAGGGAGACATTGCTTACCAATTACTGTCAAAGGCAAAAGATACTCAATCTGGAGAAATTTACTGCCAATCAGAGCAGGGTAATGAGAATAAAAATGAAATCTTAAAACACATTCCCACCACCACTTCTTTCTTCCCAGGCTCAGCTTCCCATTGGTCTCTCCCTGCTCTCCTACAGTGGTACACTGAGACAGGGAATGGAGGTTGCAGTCAGTTCATCACACATCTCTGCTTCTCTTTCCTCCTCATTCTCTTCCCCTGCTCCAGCATCGGGTCCCTCCCACAGGAGACAGTCCTCCACAAACTTCTCTAACATGAGTCTTTCCCACAGGCTGCAGTTCTTCACAAACTGCTCCAGAGTGGGTCCCTTCCACAGAGCACAGTCCTTCAGGAACAGTCTGTGGGTGCCCCATGGGGTCACAAGTCCTGCCAGCAAACCTGCTCCAGAGTGGGCTCTTCTCCCCGTGAGTTCACAGGTCCAGCACAGGCTTTCCATGGCATCACAGTCTCCTTCAGGTGCACCCACCT
Organism: Calyptomena viridis; assembly: GCA_013390005.1. NCBI lineage: Eukaryota > Metazoa > Chordata > Aves > Passeriformes > Eurylaimidae > Calyptomena > Calyptomena viridis. Next base: position 33,333 of record WEIV01011279.1, on the reverse strand, counting down.
GCTCCAGCGTGGGTCCTCCACAGGCTGCAGGTGGATCTCTATTTCCCCATGGACCTCCATGGGCTGCAGGGGCACAGCTGCCTCACCCTGGTCTACACTATGGGCTGCAAAGAATCTCTCTAGAGTGCCTCGTCCCCCTGCTTCCTCACTGACCCTGGTGTTTGCAAAACATTTTCTCTCACATAGGATCATTCCCCTCTAGGGCTGCATTTGTTTTTCTGCAGCAACTTTTTACCCTTCTCAAACGCATTATCCCAGAGGTGCTACCACCACAGCTGATTGGCTTGGCCTTCGCCAGCAGCAGGTCCATCTTGGAGCTGGCTGGTATTGGCTCTGTAGGACATGGGGGAAAGTTCCAGCAGCTTCTCACAGAAACCACCCCTTGTAGCCCCCTTGCTACCAAAACCTTGCCATGCAAACCCAATACATCTATCCTGTCTCTTACCAGCATGTGTTGAGCTCCAATTTATCAATAACCCTCACAAGATGAAAAATGCATGGAACAACAATGTAAAACCTACTGTAAGTTTATACGTGGTACAACAAGGGGAAAAAAGTTCTGCTCTATAGTAACTCCAGGGAAACAGCAGACGAATAAATATTCCATATAACTACATGGCTTTCACAGTCTTAATTTCTGAACCAAGCTATCAACACTTGCAAGGCAAAAGATTAAAACAGTACAAAGCAGAACTAATTCATGGTAATTACAGAAAGAAACCCCAACAAAACCAACAAAAAATCAAAAACGAACAAACCCTATGTTCCTAGCACTCCCACTGTGGCTGAATCAACCTTCAGAAACATCCAGTATATCACCAAAATTTCAGACTAAGTTTTTCTAATTGAAAGAGGCTGCAAAGAATGACTGTTCATTAGAATAGTACGTTCTTGAGAGAAGAAGTATACTACTTACAGTCATTCACTCAAGCAGGACCTTTCCAAAGTGAAAACCTCTACTCAACTACCAGAATTCAGAACTGGGTTATCTTTCAAAGACTACCCAGGTTTTTATTTAAACTATCTGCGGCTCTTTTTTTTTCCTATTCCATATCTATACAGAGATCAAGCAGCTGTAATCCCAACATGTCAAAATACGTGAGCAGAGGTCTAGTCTATCCTTCTGCAAATAATCTCAGATAGACCAGAACTCTATGTCACCCTCCATTATAGTCATCCCAGAATTCCCAGCTTTCCTGCAGGAAACTTATACAAGAAGCAAAGTCCTTTAGAAAGTTTTAAGTAAACTCTATCAGTTCATGATGACTAGCACTCAAGCCCAGAGCATGGGGAAAGCACCTGAAGGCTAATCCTTTTCACAGCAACAGTTTACAGTTGCTGCAGTTATTTTAGTTCCTAATCTTTCAACTTCTGTTTTCTGCTCAAACACAGACCAAGGAAATATTTCCAGTATTTCACTTCCATCCTTCCCCATAACAGGGACCATTCCCAACTCTATGCAGCAGCACTCGGCTTTCTGAGACTCTTCTATAGCATCTACTTAAAATCTACTGAAGCAGAAGTAGTTTACTCTACTCTGTCAGAACACCAATTACTGCAAAGAGCAGTTCATTTGGCAGAGCCATCAGTGCCACTGCACACCTATCACAAACTCAACAAGATGACTCAGAACTGACCCCATTAGAGACAATGGCTGTTAGCATGAAAGTGGGTTTAGGAAACTATGCAAGATTATAATGCCTGATTAATAAAAAATCCTGTCATACTACACAAAATGTTTTCAAAATGACAGTATAATTAGCAATTAGTCTCCTAATCTCTGTTCATATTTGCAAACCAGCAGTATTAATTCCAGTCAGCTCAAATCATTATTCATATCCACCACACAGGAGGGATTTTCATACCTGTGCAATTAATAAATTACTGTTCCACAAGCTATAGCACTTCAAACAAGCTAGACTATCAACAAAGCAGTGAGAAGAAAATACACCTGTTAATAATGGCACAGACTGCTACCCATTCCAATTTCTACTCTAATTAGAATATTTTACAGTAAATTAACTGTAAAAAAATTAGAATATATTGTGAAAATGCATTTTAAAACTGTTTGTACAATCAAGCCTTATCACAGAAATATTTTTCCCAACACAAGATGACATGAACATTCTGTAAATAATTAAAGACCGAAACAAATATAATCCAAGATAATTATTTTCAGTGAAACAAAGTACGTCATCTACTTCATGTATAGCTACATTAGTTGGTCTTCTGAAATTGGAATACACATGTGGAAACACTTCCAGATTTTTTAGCACAAAACTTCTACAATTTTAAGGCTTCCTTTCTCCACTTCTCCCTCCCCACTTCCTTAGATATGCTGCTCCTGTCAGAACTGTGACTAAAACACATACAAATAGTAAAAATAGTCCAAACTAGACAAATGTATAACTTTTCATGAACATTCTTAGAACAATATACTTTTGATTAGTTAATTGTAAGGTGATAAACTTTATAAAAGCTGGAAAAATATGAAAAAATTCTCTGTCCTTGAGTTTTACAGCCTGTAGTCCTAAAAAGCCCTGAGTAATAAGGAGGGTCAGGAATAGGAGATCCAAATCCCTTGTATTATTACAATATGGAATTAATGCCTTATAAACAGAACTCAGAATCTATACAATTTGTAGATGATTTTAAACCTGTATATCAAACAAATGTGTACTGTCCTGTCATGATGCACTTCAAATGAGGTTATCAGCTGTTTTGAGAATGTATCTTCCATGTAATAGAGCTCTGCTAAGATGAAGCAATTAAAGAACCTATTCCATCCTCCATTAATTTAAACCCATACTGTGATCAAGTGAAATCTGTGCAATCAGTGAAAGTGTAACCAGTGAAATCTGACAATTGTCATCTGCTATCACATACCATGTGCTCAAATAGTTTATAGGAGATTCTACACTAGGATGAAGTTCATTCCTTCCTTCCTACAGCCTTCAAGGTTCAAGGTTTCTTGATGGTCCTTGGAGAAAAGAAGAGAAAACCAATAGAGCTGAGTGTAAAAAAATAAAGGACGAAAGAGAGAAGAAATGAAGACTTTTAATAAAGTAAATTCAGAGAAAGATAAGTTAATATAGATGGAAAAGAAGAAATACTTTGATCAGATCATCACCTTATTCAGCCTTGCCGTTACAGTTTTCCAGGTTTTTATTTGGTTTTCAGTCAGGATTTTTTTCTGATTTGTTGTTGTTTGGTTTGGGGGGTTGTTTGTATTGTTTTAGGGGTTTTGTTTGGTGTTTTTGATTGGTCTTTTTTGTTGTTTATTTGTTTTTTAAGTCAGGCATTAATTCACTAGCCTGAGCTGTTCGGGTTCAATTAAGAAGCAGCAGTCAATGGCAGCTATTCAACAGAATGATACATAATCTCCTTCAGATTTGTGATAAACACATCTGCACTACTAAAACCCATACTGTTTCATACTGTGTCACAACAGAAAAGAAAGCAAATATACAGAATACATAAATTAAATCTCAGCTTTCAACATTACTTTCCAACAACCCTAGTAAGGTGGGATTGGACTCGTACAAAGAAAATCATGCTGCTTTTCTCAAATTGTATTTATCTTCAATTCAATGCTTAAAAAGTAATTTAACTCAAAATAATTCAAGGATAATTAAGCAAAATTTTTCACTCACAATGCCTTTACTAAGAAGGAAAAGCACTAAATACAAAGTGATTCAAAACAATCAAGAGAAGTAGTAACATGTCCCTAACCTAACTGTTAAAGATTCCTAACTGGATATTATAATAATTATTGTTCTGCACTGACAAAAAAACCCGATTCTTCTCTGAATAAAGAATACTATCAGAGAATTTATACTTTAAATGATTAGAGGTCTTACATCTGCCATCAAACACTATGAAGCAGAACTGGGGGGGAAAAAAAAGGTAGAGAAAAAAGGGTAAGGAACAACTCTCCTACAGCCCCTGCATTTTTAGATGTTTTACTGAATACACCAAAGCAACCTTACAATACTGCAAAATATGCAAAATAATTATACCAGCATATTTTGTGGCATCAAATACTATATGCTTGTATGTCATGCCTTGTTTTGCAATGCCACCCAGTGGAAGCAATTTTGTATTTCACACATACTGATCTACTAGTGGAAGAAATCATTTATTTTCTAGTATCGGCCTTCAAAGATCTTTCTAAACCTGCATTAATGCTTTTTCTTTTAATTTACAAAAATATGTTTTTATTATCAATGTCAGCATCATCTCATCGCTGTTGTTCAGTACAAGGACAAGATTTGTTTAATCTACTGGAATAAGTATGTTAATAGATGAAAGAAAAAAAATACTGTTTAATGAACACATAGCTTGCTGAAAACAAGCACGGGCTGACAGATGGCAGGTAATGAACTATTTTTAATCACTTACACAGGTGTGAACTGAACAAGATCCAAAAACTAGCAAGGCTTTTGTTAAGGTACCACTACAGCAATGCCTCAATTTATAAGGTGACTTGTGCCTTATAAGGTGAGCTGCAAGAACCAGTTTCTTTAACAGCAGTTCCAAGACAGAACTTGCCTCTGTATTATCTTTTTCCTTAAGAAACTAAAGTACAACACAACAGATAAACACAGGGCTGACACCTAAACCTTTATGAACCACAGCCGTAAATGTACGAGAAAGTTCACAGTTTCTTACTATTTCCCACACATTACTTTAAAGACTTTTTTGTATATTTAATTTTTAAAATGAAAATGGAAAATGAAAACGAAAATCTAAGTATTTGAAACATATGAGTGCCTTTTACTCCATAAAAAGTCACAAGCATATGTTTTCCATGTAGCTTTACTGAGGGGCAGCTACCTTTCACTGAAGCACAGACTTTCTAGTCTAAATAGGCTTCATTAACACCATTTTTCAAAAAAAGTGATAAAACACGTAAATGCACATGATCAACAGAATGCATTCTCTGCATCTTCTCCTGGCTTGCAAGAGGAGCCCCATGTCTGAGTGAATGTTTACTCTACCCTCCAGCTGCAACTGAATTGAACAGCATCCACTACTGTACTACAAGAGAGAGGGGAAAGGCATCAGGGACATCCACAACTGAATAAATCGTAAGCCTCAAGAAAGAAAAGGGAATCAAATTACATCTGACCAGTAAATAGCAAGGGTCTCAATCCTTTAAAAATGTTGTGCATCTTGGATGTGTTTCTTGTTGGAGACAAGGATTTGCCCAATAATCTCTGCCTTGGACTCTGCTAAGATCAGTTCAGGACAGAAGATATGACTGCAAACAAGATGGTCTTTCCTCCCTCCCAAAGGTTCAATGATCTAAAAAAAGACATTACAAAGCTCAATGCAAAGAAAACATTTAAAAATAAGTTATGAAAATACACTAAAGCAAAAGTAAGGAGAAAGACAAAATTTAGGATAAAGAGTTAGGAATTAAAGGAATAATAGTGTGGGACTCATTACTATTCAAAATATGTTATCAGGATGAGAGACGAGAAATGACTGTGAAACTTTAGCATTAACTAGGACAAAATGGGTAGGAGTAAGAAAGAAACAAAAGAAAATGTACATCATAGTATTTAAATGGGAAGGTATCAGAATTCCCTCATTCTTCTTCTCTGTGAGCACACATTTTAAGAAATTCACTTAAAAATTCCCTTCTACCAAAGAGCTAGTAAATAAATAATTTTTTTTAATTTATTTTTGTGTCCGTTGCACATCTGACCCCACACAGTTTGACAGCTGAAGGCAAATTAGAACTAAATACCAAGTTTTACACAATGGTCAGAAAATGAAGCTCACTGTAGTCCACATGAACACGAAAACCACCACAAGTTGCCATGCAATACCACATCCTGCTATCCACCTGTTCCAGTGGTACAAACCTGCATCAATTACTTGTGGCAATTTGTTTTTTGGTCATTTTATTTTATACCTAGCTGTGAAATTCATAAAAATAGATAAATATAAAAACATTAAAATATTGACAAAGAAGATTGATACTCTAACATGGAAGTTTGTAATAACACTGTATAATACTCTAATAATACTTCAACAATAATACACTGTAATAATACTTCAACTGTAGCTGAGTAAAAACTAAGTTCTACTTAAGAAGGAGGACCTATTTCTATTTATTGTCACACATTCCAAGTACTCTAAACCTCACATATTCAGTGCACTGTCACAAAATTTGGGATGCCACAGTGGTAGAACTCCAAATCTCAGGTTATTTGAGACAAGCACTCAAAAAGTATTTTCCCAGAAAACAAATAAAAAATTCAACTGCTTTGTTGCATTAATTTTCCAGATTCTACTACCATATTTTTTCCAACAGTTGTGAATAAAATTAGAAATAATCATGCTGATAGTGTTCCTAAATATTTGACATTTCTTTCAGCTATTGTATTCAGTCCCAGGAAATGAGGAAATCAAATGAAACTCTTCATGCAGTGACGAATATTAATTTAATAGTGTGCAAACTATCAATTCTTCATCATGTTCCAGAGGCTTTGAATTTGCTCACAAATGTGCTGGAAAGTAGAAGTTTTTGGCCTTCTCACACATTATTAGTTTTTTCTCACATGCAGTAATTTGAAAAAGCCACAGCCTACACACTATCCATGGTCTGTGCAACTCAACCCATTATTCCTGTGCAACATAAAAATAAAGATTTGGAAGGATGCACTCAATCTAATGCACGTGTGTTGTGGTGTGTAATTAGTATGTATTTCTATATTATGTATCTCTGTATTGTATTGTTCTGTTAACTCCCCTGCCCTTCTATGGTTTGTCCCCTCCCTTCTCATTGGCTAAATCCCCCTATAAGAACCAGAGACTGGAAATACTTGTGGCTCTTCCTTGGTTGCTTTCATAAGCTTTGGACCCCCTGCGGAGCACGTGGCTCCCAGGGAGAAATAAACTTGTAATATTTGTAACCAGGAGGAGCTGCCGGCACTTTTTCGTCCTCTGTTTACCAGCCTAACCCTCGAGGGCTTGCAAAAGGGGACACACAGCCCTGCAAGCCCTGAAGCACCTTCTGAGACGACCTCCCGACTCGCAGGCTCCCCGCCTAGAAGGGCTCCCTCCTATCGGTGCTCCGTGGGCAAAGCTAAGGCCAGGCTGAAGAAGGAGCAGGGCAAGCCGTGGGGGTGGCTATACACGTGTAGACCACTGACATCAGGAAATACAAAGTTCAGGCACAGAACACCTCTGAACTGTGAGGAAACTGCTTTGAAAGAAGCAGAAGAAAAGCAGCAAGGAGGGAGAGGCAGCTGTATGGCCTAACAGCAGGCTGAAAACAAAACATCTGGAAGACAACTATAAGGCCTGATATAGTTCCTGTTACTGCTTTCATAGTACAACAACAATAATAAAAGCTTTTCACTGTCCAGAGAACCTATATCAATATATATATATATACACACTGTGAGAAACGACTGCTCACCATAAAATGCAAATTGTTCTATTGGGACAAATTCAGGAAGCAAAGGATCAATACATCAATGCATCCCAGGGTGAATGCACACCGAACTATAAAATGTAATACATTTTATACAATTTTTCACACAGAGGGCGGTCCTCAGCTTGTGATTAAAAAAAAGAGAAAAAGAAAACATTTCTAAAAGCATTCTTAACTTTCCTTATCTCTAAGTAGAAAGTTACATTTCAATGTCAATGGTTGATATAGGGCTCAAATTTTATTACCCCTTGTCAAGTGGGTGTCTGGCAAACATCTTCTTAAACAAAGGCCTTTAGAGTAAATACAGGTTTCTCTACACACTCTTATCCCTAACTACCTGTCATAAATTCTTAACTCACAGACAGTGCTACATTGGTCTGCTTCTAATCTAACTAAATAAAATATTTATTTAACTACTTTTAAGTACTTTTTAACAAAGATATGCGATATGCAAAGTACAACTTTATACTTTTCACACACACACAGAGAACAGAGTGAGTTAATGATTTTGTAGGACAGTTGAGTAAATTAGACTGAAATGAGCCAGGGTCTTTGTGCTGTGGGAAGTGGGGAAAGAAAAGAACAGTCACACACACCAATCTGCTATCACATGAGTTGCTGTAACTGTCATGTAAAATGTCTGAATGGACAAGAACTGAGTAGACCCATCTGTCCATTAGCAATTCCATTGTTCATGTATTTTAATGAAAATCTACAATCCTCACCTATTTAAAACAGGTGTACAACTGACTATCCAAGAACTAACTACAAAGCTTGTTTGACCATTGACAGAACATCAAATAAGGGACAAACTAAGAGACTGCACATATGGTACACCACTGCCATGTTTGATACAACTGATGTAGCAAACATCCACTCACCTACATTTATACTGTCTTTTGAAAGCTGGCATCTAAATCAGTCTTACAGTAAAAATGTCAAAATATATAACAAAAATGTTGCTCATTAAATTTTCCAGTCATACCACCAATACACAGACAGTACCTCCTCAGTCTTGTTCACCTGTCCTTCACTACACAATTTACCTACAACTTCCATCTTTCTGCTGACAACTCAGCATGGCAAAGTTACCTTTCTGATCCACTACTAATACAACGTATAATGAGCTAACGTGTAACTCTGTAAACAGGTTCAGTTATATAGAGACAACAATTAGTATACTTCAGCCTCAGCATTATAAAAAAAAAAAAGAAATCTAATACATCCACCTTACAAAAGATCTAAATTTCACGAATCAATAAACACAGAGTGCTGAGAGACTTCAGGGGGCATGGCTAAGATCGCAGGCACATATCCAACTGGACTTTGTGCTCAGCGAAGTGGCCCGTTACTGGACCAGCATCTCAAATACTAACGATGCTTGGCTGAGAAAGCAGGGCATGGAAAGCATGGCCTGAAGATCCACCTCTGAACTCTGGGCAGATTAAGAAACCCAAACACCTCATTTGCTGAACCTTGTGTAAGATATTAATTTCATATGCATTTCTCTAAATCGCACGTCCTCCATTCACGCTCCTCTTCGAACTACCTCAGGTGGCCACCTGGCTTCACCTCGCCTGCACAAGCCAAGAGCACATTCAGCACACAGGTTTCCTTCCTTAGCCATGCAGAAACTAAGCCCAAACTGCCAGGGGCAGACAGCTGCAAGGCAGAGATCTGACAGCAGTCAGAGACCTCGGTCCACCACGCAGCCACCCGAGGCTGAGGGGCGGCACGACGGACACCGGTGACAAACTGCGGCCAATTATAACGAGAAAAGCCGATCGGTCCCTTGAACTCCCGGTGCGGCGGGACGGGCTGTCCCCAGCTCGGGCACCCTGCACCCAGGGCCGCTGCCGGGCCGTGAAGCACCGCAAGGGGAGGAAGGGAAGCGCGGGCGGATCGGCCGCCCAAGGGATGCCCGGCGGGATCAGCCCCGCGCCCCACACCCGCTCCTCACCCGCGTCCAGCCCCAGCTGGTAGCAGGCCAGAGGCTCCAGCGACAGCTTGTATCCCTCGAACTTGGGGTCCAGGAGCAAGCGCTTGGCCTGCAGGGAGCAGTGGGCGGCGCTCGCCATCCCGCCGCTCCGGGAAAACTTCGGGAAGCGCCAACTCCGCGGGCCCTCGGGGAACGCGCGGGAGCCGCCGCCGAGCTCTACGGAAAGAGGGTGCGCACGGGCACCGCGGGGTGTGCTGGGAGCTGTAGTCCAGACCCAGTACCGGCCATGAGCCCGGGGTACGCCGGGAGCCGTCGTCGCCGAGCCCGGACTACGTTTCCCGGCGGCGGCCGCGCGGCAGGGGCG
>WEIV01011279.1:7163-23432 GCA_013390005.1 Calyptomena viridis | reverse complement strand
CCGGGCTGCGGGGAGGCCGCGGCCTCGCGGGCGGCCCGACGAGCTCGGGCAGCCGAGTGGGAGCTGTGCCGCGCTCGCCCCTGGGCTCGTCACGTACTGGCGCTGCGGTCCTTACCCGCGGGGATGTGTCAGGGGCGACTGCACTGCGTGTCATTCTGTTCTGGTGACTTTCTTGTTGTGTGAGGGACACCAGCACTTGTCACAACTCTCCTCTGCTCTGTGTAGGTTTGTGGAAAACCTAGATTTCCAAAATGAATAAAGATGCCCAGATGAGAGCAACCATTAACCAAAAGCTAATAGAAACTGGAGAACGAGAACGGTAAGTTGGCCTCCTACTCCATGCCTGTGAGAGGCTGTAAATACATCAAACATGAACTACACCTAGAAGTAAAGATTAAGTAAACTAAACTCTTAATTCTTCAAATGCCTGCACGTGAAAGTTTTGTGTATTATATGAAGCTATTTTTAAATAATGCCTTTTGAACAGTTTTATTTTAGTTTTACACTTGAAATTCTGGGGAAGTAAAGGATGGGGTGGTTGGCTTATGAACACTTCCTTTTATTCTGGTATTTTGTGTTGAGATGCCCTTGGTTATTATAAAAATCACCATTCGAGGCAATTTTTTGCAGTTAAAACTTGTTATTTCCTGATAAAGAGAATGAGAGAAAACTACTTTTTGCTTTTAAGTGTTTCCTATGTTTCTATCTCTCCTCTTGTTAATGAAAGAAATACATGGTAGAACACATGAAACAGCACTTGTGTCAATCATTGCAGAGACCCCAATAAAGGCAAACAAGCAAATTGTGCAAATTGGCATCTAGTTTTGGGCCTTTTGGTATCTCTTCAGTTTGTTCTATTTGCATTGCATTTACATATTAGCATGCTTATGACAGTTCCCTCCTCACTTTTTCACTGTGCTTCTAGCACCACACACCAAAAGCTCTATTTCCTTCATTTTCAAAGGCACATGTAAGGGGTTTTCTTCCTGGGTCATGACATAGCCCTGTACCTGGTGTAACCTCTTGCACCCTGGCATGATATTTGTGCTCTACTTCTTTCATTTTTGCGACCATCCCTATGGAGATTGTACAGAGCTTCAGCAGAGCAAGCAACTTCTTGAAATGGTATTTCATGGACCTATTGTATCCTAAGTTAAGAAGAGTAAGAAGAGAAGAGGGATACTAAGAGTAAGAAGAGTTTTAACGGGATGTCAGAAATTGTAAACAGGCTTTATCAGAGCTGTACTATGATCAGAGGCAGAGCACTTGAATTTCTTAAGTTAAGAAATATCTGGAAGCAGTGAATTTCACCTGTATTGTTACTCTGCTTTTTGTCCTCAGTTCATCTGCCCTCTACACAATTCAGTGGGTAAAAGGGATTAGACCTATACAGTTCAGCATCTTGCTGCAATCCTGTCATTCATAAAACCAGGGTTTTGCCAAGAGTTATTTAGGATGATGCAAGATAACCAGGATTGCTAGCTGATGGAATAAAGGGTAAAGATATTAAAGCTTATTTTATCATAGCTTAACTTAATTTTTCCTTCTGTTTTTTAATACTAATTTCCACTTTTTTGAGTTAACTTTCAATATCCTATTTTGATATCAGGGGTAGATGTGTCATTGTGGCAGATTGTTGTGTGTCTTCTCCATTAATGCCTGAATCCTTGTTGCTTATGCTTACATAGCTAACCACATACAGGATCCCTTCATTTTTACCCATCATGAGGTGGTAATGTGTAACTGGGGAGAGAAACTCACAGCTGGAGACAATAGTGCGGAATTCTCTTTTCAGAAAAGAGTGGGGGAAGGTGTTACTTATTTTGAAGATCTGGTTTCAAGTGAAATATTCCAACTTTAAACATCTGCTACTAGACTAGGGCAGTTCAAGGGATCCAAGGGCTTCTACCTCTCTGCCATGGCTGCATCATCAATGCTGCCTGAACGAATTCTGAGAATTAGTTCCTGAACTGCCAACTCTTCATAGTCCAACATGGTAAACTGGAATTCCTACTCATTTGGTTTAGGATTCATGTGCTGTTCAGCCAATTCTGCTGCAAGAATTACTAGTTCTTGGGTAGTAACTGTAGGCTTAAGTTTCACACTGAAGCACATTTAAAGTGTCAAGAATGTTTGCTGTTCTAACAAGTTTGTAATTTGTCGTAACAGCCTTAAAGAGTTGCTGAGAGCCAAATTAATTGAATGCGGCTGGAAGGATCAATTGAAGGCACATTGCAAAGGTAACTGTGGTCAAGTAACTAATGATGAAGGCTTTACTGCCTAACAATTAATGTAATTTAATCAATTTAAACAAGACCTGGGAAAGGGGAAGGTATCCCTGGCAATTAGTTTTGTATGCAAAAAAGCATCTGATTATCTTGGCAAAAAAAATCTTGGAAGAGCTCTGATCTGAACCTTATTAAGCTTCCAAGACAAGGGTAGGAATTGATTCCATAAATATTCATGATGATAACAGCTTTTTGTTTTGAGACAGATTACTTCATTACTACAGGAGAATAAAAAAGTAACATAAAGGAGAATTGAGCAAATACAGTGCTATGGAGCTTAGGAACTCTGAACTTACTGAACTTGCAACTTGGAGAACTTTGTCCACATGTGAGAGATAAAGAAGGGCATTTGTACTTTTTCTGAATACAATTTTTGAAAATAAGGTGATCTACTTAGGGGAAGGAAAACAAGCAGATGAACCTTTAAATACCCAAATCTTTAGTTTTGAGTTAAGTGTTCAGTGTTAGTACAATTTACTGACTTGTAAATTGTATGAAACTATTACAAATAGTATTTAAGCATCCAGGAATATTACTGCATGATGAAATTTCCTTAAAGCAAATAACAAATCCCTTGAGATTTCACTTTAATTCTGATTTTGTCTATTGTGCCTGGAAACTCAATATTCCATTAGTTGTTTTTTTTTCTGTATGGTTGAGTGTGTTAAATTGTTTTTATAGGTTCAGCAGATAAGGCTGAAATTATTCAAGCTTGCAGTTGTCTGCCTGATGCCACTGCCATAGTACAATAGTACAGATCATGAAAGGGATGTTTATCTCCTTTCTTAACTATATCTGCTATACTCTTCTCTAGTAAACTTACTTAAAATTATTTGGTTTACATTAGTACTTTGGACTGTAACTGCAGCTTCTGAGTCTGAAAAAATGTAAATTAATTTGTCTGTGTTAAGAGTCTAATAACCTCCAAAAGAAAGGACAGAGACATGGAGCTCCTGGAGCAGGTCCAGCAGAGGGTGACAAAGATGATTAAGGGATTGGACCGTCTCTCACAAGGAAAGGCTGAGTGAACTGGGCCCGTTCGGCCTCGAAAAGAGCGACTGAGAGGAGAACTCATCAATATGTATAAGTGTTTGAAGGGAGGATGTCAAGAGGATGGAACCAGGCTCTTTTCAGTGATGCCAAACAGTAGGACAAGAGGCAATGGGCAGAAACTGATGCATAGGAAGTTCCATCTGAATAAGAGGAACAACTTCTTTACTGTGCGGGTGACCATGCACTGGAACAGATTGTCCGGAGAGGTTGAGGAGTTTCCCTCACTGGAGATATTCAAGAACCTCTGGATGCAATCCTGTGCCATGTGCTCTAGGATGGCACTGCTTGAGCAGAGAGGTTGAGCCAGATGACCCGTTGTGGTCCCTTCCAACCTTAAATGTTCTGTTACTGAGTTAGTTATTTGGTTTGAGGTTTTTTTCAGTTCTTTTCTTGAGGTGGGGTTTTCATTGGTTTGAGGGTTTTTTTTGTAAATTGTTCAAGAACTTCTTGCCATAATGGATCAGAAACAATATTTGAGCAATCCAGGATTAATTTCAGTGAATTCAGACAGGAAAAGCAGTTTACAAATAGTTTATGTGATGTCAGTTCAGAAAATATATTTAGTGGCTTGGGGACAATCAATCCTAGTTACTGACATACAGTTAAAAGCATTCATGTTTAAACAATATTTTAGGTTCATGCTACTGAATTGAGAGTACTTCACAGCTTTGACTTTTGCATTTTTCAGTAGTGCGAAAGGCACTATAAGTAGACAATTGTTTAAATACTGATGTGTATTAATCATACAGTATATCTTAATAATTGCCTTTATTTTGCCATAGATGTATTCCTTTCTTTCAGGATACTTTTTGACTTTGCTGAAATGATATATATAGAGGCATGTTGTTTAAACCAGACATGAACAGTAGTAAGGATTTACTGTCTGTGCTCTCCCTTGTTGCCTGTTCCAAAGTCTTTTTCCAGTTGCATCTTTTCTCACTATTATGTAAATAACATGTTCTAAGAGATAAGCGAGTCAACTTGTGACCTGCTACAACACTCCAGGAATAGGAACATCTGGTAATGCTCAGATGAGAAAACTTTGTAATGTTTGCTTTTAAAATACAAGCTGATTGAGATGCATCAGAAGTGACAAGTTCCTGTTTTTAAACCTATGGCATGAGTGAGAGACTAATCCATTGTACAATGCACTAGGTACTGAGGTAATAACCTACATTTAGGTCCGATGCTACTTCATATTCTCTGATGACATATGCATGCAGGTTTTGTCTTCTAATGAATGGATTAAAAGATTGAAATACTGGTCTTGGTCTTCCCCAGATGTCATTAAAGAAAAAGGATTAGAACATGTTACTGTTGATGATTTGGTGGCAGAAATCACTCCCAAAGGCAGAGGTAAGAAAACATGAACATGGATGTGGTAGGACGTCAATAAACAGACCTACCTCTGTTTCACTAATGTTTTGAAAGCAGCATTATTAATTTGCCTTTGTTGGATTCAAGGAAAAACAGCTTAATATTAACAACAACTAAAACATGTGAATTTGTATTATGTAACATTCAAAATATGTAATAAGCTGTGTGTATAGACTACATTATTTAGTCATGTCTAAAGATGTATTCATCTTTTAAATTGACATAATGGTCCCAAGAAATGCTGGAGTATGCAGCACAGATGTTTTAAAGTTCATGATCCTTTAAGATGGAAAACCTGGACTAACAGTGGTAGCATAATGGGAATGGGAAGAGTAATGGATATAGCATACAGATAGAGAAAAAGATGGAGTCCCTTAAGAAAACTGCAGTCTTTATATTGTTCATCTTGGACTCTCTAATAGGCTTTGATGTTAGTGGGAGAAACTTAATTAAGTTTTAAATAAAAATAGGCCTTCAAAATAACTTGCTGGAGACCTTTACTCTGAGGTCATGGCTGAGATATATTTTTGTCTTAAACTTGTGAAGAAAAAACAGCATAATCACACTTGTTCTGGTGATAATATCCTATTTACTGGTGAATAATCCTTTCCCTCAAAGTTTCCTATTTTCTGGACTATGACTAGACAGAAAAAACTACCAGTAACAACAGTGTTCTCAATAGACCTCAATTTTAGCCTATTCCAAATGGGAAAAATGGAGATGTGCTATATGAAAATCAAGTTGCTTCAGTTACTTTAGGTATTAACAGAATTGCAAGAACAAACAAAATAGAAGTAGCTGTTGTAAAAGTTTGATATTGGTATATTTTTTTGTTTTGTCTTTTTTACTTTTTGCCTTCTTACTTGTGTTTCAGCCTTGGTACCAGACAGTGTAAAGAAAGAACTCTTGCAAAGAATAAGAACCTTCCTTGCTCAGCATGCCAGTCTTTAACTTTGCCATTCATCTGGGTTACAGTGTTTGTTTCTGTATTACATCAGCCATGTCAGGATTGGAATGCAGTTTACATACTTAAGGATGGAAAATCATTAATTTTTTTTTTGTATGACAAATTGATATTTCTTTGCACTGCATTGATTTCTTAAACTTGGTGTTATTTTAATAAAAAATTTTGTGGACTCATGGTTCCAAGGCTTTTCTATCAGTGCACTGTAATATGGTGTCACCTGTTCCAGTTTTAAACAATCCATAATTTTATACATTTGTGAAACCTGCTCTGATTTTCAAAAAAGAAGCGCAGTTAACAAGTATGTTGACCAGAAATGTGGGAGTAAAAAAAAATGCGGAAAATGGGATGTGAAATACTACTGAGCACATCCTTTCTGATTTTCCCTGAGTAAGCATGAAGGAGTTA
Source organism: Calyptomena viridis (assembly GCA_013390005.1). NCBI lineage: Eukaryota > Metazoa > Chordata > Aves > Passeriformes > Eurylaimidae > Calyptomena > Calyptomena viridis. Next base: position 17,342 of record WEIV01011279.1, on the reverse strand, counting down.
AGACTACATGAAACTGTTGGTAGTGTGCCTCTCAGTACTATTTTTCTAGAGGAGTTGTTTGAATGCTCTGACTTGGGTTGCAAGTATTTACTCAGCAATCCATAAGAGGCTGAATTCTTCAAACAAAAAAAAGGCAGTTGTATCTTTCGATAATAATTCTTTTCACGTTTATTTGAATTAAAAAGTCACTATTCTAACCCATAACAACCACAGTTTTCTAGTTTTGCCCATGTTACTGGTAATTTTTACTTATGTGGATCATTGGGGCCTTTTGAAATTAAAGTCTAGTTCAATAGTTTGTCAACATAAGTCTCTTAACATGATGCACTTAAAATTCTTTGTATCCGGAACTTAACATCAGCCAGGTCTACAAATAGCTACAAAAATGAAGTTGATGAATAGAGAGGGTCAGGAAAGGGACGTCGAAGTGAGACCATTTAATTTTTGCCAGTTTCAGTTTGAGGTGGTCAATAGACTAAAGTGGAGGAGAAGCATAAACAGAAACTGAATGAAGACTTGGATATTATTGTGTCTCAGTGGCTACTGTGAAAAATTGACTCAACGTAAATAGTCATGCTCCTAATTAGAAGAATACTCTAAAAACTGTAATTTAGCAAGTCATTCCTATGCCAGTGGGCTGTGCTGTTCCCGTCCTTGCTGTGAGCTCCCAGCCGAGCAGCCGCTCGGGGGCACCGCGTGGCGTCTCTCCCTCCGCTCTCCAGTCCCTCCCAGTCCCTCGGCTTGTGGAGAGGAAAATAACGTGCTGTGGTACCGAGGGAAGTGTGCGCAGCCCCCGCCGCCCTCAGCTGGAGGCAGGCTGTGCTCAGCCCAGCGGGTCACCAGCACCGGGCTGGGGCCAAACGGGTGTCGGTGCCAGGCTGTGAGTGCTCCACTCAGACGGGGACGGATGGGAGAGAGGAGTCTGGCAACAGCCAGAGGTGAAGTTTGGCACTAGACAGGAGTCTGTATAAATAGGGCAATATCAATATCAGTGAGACAAGGTGCAACTGGTCATGAATACCTTTTGTCTACACAAGACCAAGTTCCTGCTCAGATTAGCATTGGGAGCCAGGTTCAGGGATCTGCTGCAAATATTCCATCTGATGACCTAGGCTGTATTGTTTCAAATCTATCTTCATGTCAGTTTGAGCACACTTGATGTATGTCTGTGTCTCTATGCTGATAAATAATGGTGGGTATCAGAAATAAGAAAATTCTTTCATCCACTTAAAGGTCAACCTTGTTTCTTAAAAAGTTTGTCTGCATTCAGTTATGTGTCATGGATTAACCCCGGCCCACTCACTCCTCTCTTGGTGGGATGGGGGAGAGAACTGGAAGAGTGAGTCAACTCATGGATTGAGATAAAGCCAATTAAATAGGTAAGGCAAAAACCACTCACACAAACAAAGCAAAACACGGAACTGATTCACGACTTCCCACTGGCAGCCAGGTGTTCAGGCATTTCCAGAAGTGTAGGGTTAAGTGACTTTGGGAGACAAATGCCACCCCTCTGAACATGTCCCCCCATTCCTTATGCGTTGAGCATGTCCTCATATGGTTTGGGATGTCACTCTGGGCAGTTAGGGTCAGCTGTCCCAGATGTGAGTCCCCTCCCAACTCCTTGTGCACCCCCAGCCCCCTCACTGGTGGGGTGGGGTGAGAGTGAGAAAAGGCCTTGCCTTCGTGTAAGCACTGCTCAGCAATAACAAAAAACACTCCTATATTAACACTGTTTTCAGCACAAATCCAAAACACTGCCCTATAACAGGTACTATGAAGAAAATTAACTCTATCCCAGCCAAAACCAGCACAGTGTGTTAATTCAGTGTTTGATTGCAACTGCAAATGTTCTGTCCAAAATGCATATATGTAAATTTATTCTGAGGTCTTCATTCCAGACTTGATTGACAAAATGCTAGCAATTGATGGAATACAGAATGTTTCTTCACATAATCTAACAGAATACATTCTAGCTGAGAGTGTTACATATGCCAAGGCTGTAAAATACCGCCCGTATTCTTACCCATGCTCTTAGAGGTCTTTGCTGATGTTCAATATTTTGCACATGACTTTAAAATTCTTTGCTTGATGAATGGCTGCAGCATGTCATGGACAAACAATAACTTGCTCTAGAGTTTCCATTTGATTTCCTTACTGTACTGGGAGAGGGCCAGATAAGGTATTCATAAGCTGAACTGAGGAAGGCTTGTTATCTGATAAGTAAACATTTAAGATTCCACTTAGAACATGACAGTTGAAGTTCAGTTGCTGTAAGTGCAGTGTAGTTCTCCTCTGCAGGCAGCTCATACTTGGCACAGAATAAAGACTGAATGCTGTATAAATTTTCAGAAAATTGTGCTGACCAATCTGAAGTTAAAGCCTTGAGAAACAGCTCTCTCACAGGCTTCCAAAAATATGCTGTAAAGTTCTGCCCAGAGTGGCTTAAAATGCAAGAGCATTCAGAGACCCAAAAGGAAGAGGACAGAGCGACTGCCTTGCAGAGATACTGCAGTGGCTCATGTCTCAGGGTAGCACTGGCTGCTCTCTGATATAAGCAGCCCAATGCTGCGTGTTCCCCATGTGAGTTCTGTTAATCACTCCACTGCAGCCTGCATTCAGTAGCTAGGCAAAAAGCATGTTGGACAACATGTGCAGACCTAAATTACACTGGAGTGTTCTGGTCATAGGTATCTCAATAGATTTTCTAGGAATTCAGTTAGATCTGGGGTGATATTGGTAATGGGAGATGGTTTCTTAGTGGCCTCATATTTTTGTTTTAACTACAGGTTTATTCTCAGGTGCATAGGGTGGCTTGTTTTGCAAACTATTCTCTGCATAGTCTCAGTTTCTACTTGTTTGGTTGAGTATTGAAAACAGTAACATTCAGGATTCAGTCAGAACATTGTCCTGCTGAGGTTTTTTTTTCACACACTGAAAAATAAGATGGTTTGTGTTAAAGGTTCCATACCTGTAGCATATACAGACAGATGCATTAACTGATTTTTCTTCAAAATGTCAGGATTTTCAATGTCATGAAATGCACTGATTCCTTACAAATGCAGACAGTGCCCACAACAAGATAGCCAAGAAGTGACAACTCAGGATTGATGTGAATTACCCTCAGCTGTGGGCATATACTTCTTTCATCTGGCAGTCCAGTGTATATACACTCTAGTGTAGAGTCAGCTCAGTCTTTTTGTAGACAAGTCTTCAAAAAAACAAAATCAGTTTGTAAACAGACATTGAAATAATGGGTTGGATAACAGCTAAAGTAAATTGGAATAGCTCTGGATGTGTATTAATCCAAATTCTATGTGACAGCAAATTGAATAGTTCTACTGCTTTCAATGAAAGGCCAATAGAAAGAAGTTAGCTTAGCCTCTCTCTTAGTCAGGCCCTGAGGGGTCTGAAGTGCACAAGGAACTGAAATTGGTTATATTCTATTTTTTTTTGATAATTATTTCCCCCTGAAAGTTAGAGTCCCCAACACTGGATGTGTTCAAAAAAAGACTGGACATAGTACTTGGTGCCCTCATCTAGTTATGGTGTTAGGGTATGGGTTGGACTTGATGATCTCAGAGGTCCCTTCCAACCTGGTTATTCTGTGAATCTGTGAATACTTCTCCATATTGACAGAGTCCAGTCAAAAAATGTTACAAACCAGTGACATCACCAAGAAGTTCTGCTGGCATGTTAAACTTAGACTCACATCTTAGATAGAACCTTATAATTTTGCCTTCACAGGTTTTGCAGTTGTTTTTTTGGGGGGTTTATTTACCTCGTTATTTTCCCCGTTCTTCTTCATTCTTGTTTACAGCCATAATGTTTCAGTACAGACCTTTAACCACTTGGAGAACAAGTGCATCTGAACTCCATTTAAATCCAGTAAGTCATCACTGCCATTAAGAAATATTTGCTGCTTCTCAGTTCTCTCTGGAAGGTCCTCTGGGGTGAGAGCTCTGTACTTCCTTGCCCACATCCTCATCTTATGGAGTATGTTTAATTGTAGTGATTGTGGCACCTTGAGAGTTCGGTTTTAACTTACTTATTGATTGAATTTTCATTGGAGGAATGAAAAATACCCAGTGCTTCTACCTGCAGGGTTTCTTTGGCTTTATTTAAATTTCTAAATATTTGCAATTGAAATCAGAGTTGTGTCCTGTTTTTCTCAGCTATTCAGTTTCTAAACTAGCTGTGGCTGCAGACCCAAATGTCTAATGACTGGAGCTCAAAATGAGGAAAAATAAATTCCTCATAATTAATTTGTATTTCATCACTTTAGTGTAACAAATAGGTTAATCAGCATTCTGCTTGGAATGGCAAAAGGCCTAATCTCACTTCAGTGTATTTCACATTTACCATAATGCTTTCCACCTGAACAGTACTATTCTTAAAAATTATCTTTATGCTTGCCTTATAACTAGTGAAGTGATGTAGTAGGAGATCATAAAAAAATATCCCTCTAAGAAATTCCTGCTGATTTCTGTTTGTTGGAATCACTAGGAAAGAGGTATCCATTCTTGCAATCATTGATCCTGATGTAAGGTATAAAGTTGCTGCTGATAAAATCAGCGTCTGGCAGCCTGTGGGCTGACAAGGGCAGAGCAACCTGGCTGCTTGTGCTGGCTGGCTCTCGTCCACTGCCTGTGTACAGAGTCAGCCTAGTGTTGGGGGTTTGCATCCAGTGCACAGGGCAAAAGCAACACAGTTCCCTGCAAAGCAAAGACGCTGGAAATCATAGTGAAAAAAATCATTTGCTTTCATTGGCTCTTTGAATGCAAATAAGCAGAGGTAACGCTAATCTTAGCTTTGTATGCCTGCATTGGTGAGTCTGACACTCAAGATGTACAGCTCATGATTTTGAAAGGAAGAAGGGAAAAATGAAAAAGGGAGTTATTGAGGGCTGGCACTGCTAGCTAAGCTTTAACAATCTCCTAATGTTACTCTATTGAAAAGAAAGCTGATACCAAATATGGTTGTGATGTGTCATAATCTCCTCTGGGAGAAAGAAAGGGAAACAAGGGGTGCTTAAATCTAACAGTGAAAGGCATAAAGACTACATGGAAATAGAAGTCAGACAAATTCAAATTTAAAAGTATAGCTCCTTAATCACGAGGACAAACTATGGAGAAATATGGTGAATTCTTCATTTTTCAATGCTTTCTTGAGTACAACATGCCTTTATGGAAGAATTGCTTGAGTTCAGAGTTAATCAAACTTTCTAGAAATACAGTATTCACCTATGCACGTTCCCTAGAGGTGGCAGCAGTTGCTCAGTTTCTTCCAGCAGAGAAAGGAAAACCAGTACTTTCCATACAGAGAAATTTGCTTTCTTGAACACAAGCAGAAGTTGTTAGCCCCAGTTCAGGTGTAGATGGGTGGAATGCAATGCCCTTGGACACTACGATGGAAGAGGCAGTAATAGTTAAGCATTACAAAATCTTTTTTTGTAACTTGGAGTGGAAAATGCTTCTCTTGAGCTAATCTGTTTGTTAACTTTTTCATGCACATTTCATTCTGAGATAAGTTTCTGCCCAAATCCTGGATTGATGTGCTAATATTTGAGTTGTTGAGATTACATTTCAAAATGCCTGTTGACCTGTATTTTGCAGGAGGTGTTTCATCAAGTAGTCAGTGGACAAAACAGGACTGTTCTTCCTTTGTTGAATAGAACTCAGAAAGAGTGTGATCTAAGCCCAGTTTCTCCCTACTGACTGCTGTAATGCTAAAGATATCTTAAAATGCTTCTTCACTATCATAAGGTGAAGAGGAGCACTTGATAATGAATGAAAAATGTATTTATTTCCCTTCATCATACCACTTCTTTGACTGCTGTCTCCCATAGGCTGTATATACATGAGGTTATGGAGCTATATTCAAAATGAGCTGTTGTATTATCCCCCATCAAAACTCTGATATAGATTTCACAATCCAAATTTTACTGAGACAAAAACATTTGTCGGAAGCTGATACTGATTTTAGTCAGATTTTGGGAACTCAATACTTTCAATGGCCCCTTGGTCTTGACACATAGGTGCTCAGGTAAGAACCCAAGTTTTCAAGTTTTTAGGCTATAACATAGGTATTTTTTTCTGAATTGATTTGTTTTAAAATGGGAAAAGGGAAGATTTTTTTCTTTTGTTTTGCTAACTTTAGAATAATTTGTGAAATTAGAGACAATTAGATCTGGCAAAGGGCATGAATAAAAGAAACTCCAATAAGAAGAAATTCTTCTAACTGGAAGAAAATCCTTTGCTTTCCTAAGTGCATTTGCCAACAAAACTTCATGATCTTACCTTTCCATTCTCTTATTACTATTTTTATAAAGCAACATGCTAGTAGCTCAAGTATTTAGAGGATTTGAATTCAAATGCTAACACACTGCCTAAGATCTGGCTTCTAATAACTTGAACTTAGTGCACATAATTTTTTTCCTTACTAAGAAACAAAAGAAAGGCTGTGTGTGTAAGTCAAGCAAGATTACTTACTGGCTGCATATGACAGGATGGAAAGGAAGATTTTCTATTTAGTAATGAAGTGGTAAATTAGCTGTATAAAAAAGAGGTCCCATTATCCTTTCCCTAATTCGTAGTTGAGAAATATGAGGAATATTGCAGGGACAGGGAAAACTGGGTTCTGGTACATACCTCCAGCATCAATTCTGCATATTAACTCATCACCATTAAACACAGAAACACCCTTGTTATTATTTATATTAATTTCTTCTTGTTATTTCTTCTTGTTATCAAAGTCCAGTACCAGATAAAGGAATAAAACTCGCAGCTTCTCAGTTTTTCTTGCAGTTTATTAAGTTCTTATCACAACTTCAACATGTCACCCTAACCTGGGTTTAACACACCAGAGCGTGTGCTGCGAAGCGTAAAGTGTGTCAAATGGCAGCTGCATCTAAGTTTTTAAGGACTCTAATAACCCATGATATAATAATATGTATTATGTTTACAATTCTGTACCAGTAATTCTAACTTGTTACTAACACATCTTCTCTACCTCAAATCTATTCTACCAATCTTGAAGTGCCAGCTCTACTGCAGTACAAAGGGCAAGAAGAAGAAAGAACTTAAGGCAACACCCAAAATCCTCCATCTTGTCTTCTTTTATAACTATACTACAAAACCTAAAACTACAAGCTTCACTTCTATGACAAACTAAACTATGATCCAAATTATATTTTTGTTGTTTTTGCTTCCTCCATCAATGTTGGAAGCTTTTCCCAGGGACACAGATCAAAAACTGTATCCTGCTGGGTTCTCTGCAAGGGTCCCAGACCCTCCAGGGCAATTTGAGGTGTAGTCTCGATCTCCTGGACTCCAACACACGCTAGGAAGGAGCAGCTGATGCTGTCAGCAAAGAGAAGAACCCAGGATAATCTCTGCAGGAAATTTCTCAGCATCAGGCTAAAATCACACATTCTGTATCACCTCTATGTTCTTTACAACACTGAACAAACCAACCAGCCTGTTTCAACCTGAGGTGGGTATTCCTCCAGGCTCACTGTGAGTTCTGCCCTGCAAAAGGTCCTGTCAGCTGGCCAGGCTCCAGTGTGAAGGTCAGCGCCTCAGAGATGCTTAAAGAAGGCAGAATGCTGGACCATTCTCAGGGGAGCAATGCCCACTCCAGCAGAAGAACAAACCTGCTGTCTCCTCTGAGCTCAGGGAGATCTAGGCAGTCACTGCTGTTCTTTGGCCTCTCTTGGCCACTGCTTCCAAAAAAACTACTTGAGGTGTGCTCCTTTTCAGTTTTGAACATGATTTTTTACCTATTATATGATTGATAAAAGTCAGTTTGTTGAATTTTCCTACAAAGGCCTCTCATCAAGATCACTGGTCTGGAAATTTCCTCTACAAGGCATATCAAGCCTTAGTGGGAATAAGGGAAGGAATTTAAGGTATGCTGGCAGAGCAGCGAGAGTAGAGCTTCAGCCAGGAAGACCTTTAGAGAGAAAAGAGGCTTTTATGACTACTTGACTATTTACTTGGGAAAGGGGTGAGATTTTCATTTAGGTTAAGTTACACATTTGCCTAAACTTAGGCAAACTCCTTGGACAATACTTAGATATTACTCAAAATAGATGCTCAGAAATATTACATAGGAAGGGAAAATTTATCTAACAATGGAACTGCCTCATCTCTTCCAGAGTTTCAAGATGGTTTAATGATAAAATTTCAAAGAACAGAATATGAATTTGTAGCAGCAGTACAGAAAATTACTTCTGAATTTTATAGTAGGAGCCTGCAATTTTTCCGTGGTTAGAACTATGAAAACTCTACTTTGACCAGAATCAAACACTTGTTGAAGGCAACATTTCTTCTACAAATGTAAAACTCAAGTTACTACACAATTCAACAGCAATTGAGGAAAAGTACCCTTAGTTAAGAAGCTATTTGTAGCTTTAATAAATGACTTTAACAGCAAGAGAGCACAGAAGTAAGTGAAGCACATATCCCGTAGGAGGGAGAATTCCTATGGAAAGAGAGACAGTATCCCTTTTACAGACAGAATGAGGTTATTGAATAGAAACACAAATGTATCAGGATGATGGAACCATCAGCTTTTGAAATGATGGAAGTTGCTTTAGATATAAAAGAAGTGACACTAGCAAACTTACAAATTGTCAGGTAATGTTGTTTTCCTGTTTAAAGTTTAAAACTTCAGAGGTGAGGGTTAATGATATTTTGAACAAAAAGTATTTATTCCTGTGAACATTTCTTTTAGGAATTAAGATATGTTCATATTATTACTAATTTTGAAATTGCATAATTATGTTTTTAAGAAGGCAGTTATTTTTCATTAGCAGTTTGCAAAATTTCAGGATTTTTTCATTAATGCAATAGCCACATACAGGTCTGTTGTGCATTTAGGAGGATAATGTGGGTGAACCACTCTGGCAGTTTTTATATTGTGTGGGTTTTTATATGCATATGTTAAACTGCTTCCTTCTCACTGTGGCATATTCTGAGTATATAGACTGTAATGCCAAAACCTGAATGTGTTCTCAGAACTTCATAACCTGACCTTTCCCCATGTGTCATGCTAGTTTTGCTTTTCTGTGTGAATGCAGATGAAGATTATTTTTCAGTTTCTGCTGTAGACAGAAGGTTATGCTGGGAGGTGTAACTGTGCTACACAAATGGTTTTCAAATGGTCTTAAAACCAGAGTTTCTCTTATTGAAGGCAGGTTCTGCAGATGTAAGGGTGTCAATCACCACCTGAGCAACATTGTAGGTGTGCTGCCCTTAAGCTTGGCCACAACTGTGCCCTGACTCAGTATGGACTCTCTTCATGTTGGATCACAGACTCCTTGGCTCATCTTCAAATCTGCCTCATCACCAGAAACCTGCCTGGCAGTCTGGACTCTGAGCTGCCCCAAGACCACCTTGCTCATGTTCTGGCTGATGAGGTCCTTGCCCCACAGCCAGCTGTATCATGCCTGGGTCCCTGTCCCTTTGGGGCTGGTTTCCTGATGAGGAGTTGTGGAAATGCAGTCACAGAGTCTGTCAGGACATGGGAAGAGGGAAGCAATGGAACCATGTATGATGCCAGTGCCTTTTCACAAGAGCCATCTTCCTATCATCCATCTCCTCACTGCCCAAACCCACATAAAGCAGCACCAAGCTGACTAACAGTACTACCAGAAGAGGAAGTCTTTAAGAGAAGGTATTTAAAGAGTGCACACAGAATTGGGTGGCATGGCTTGGAGTTGAGGGAATTTACATTAGTGCTGCTCTAGAATTCACTAGGTTTCCCTGTGAGATGGGGACAAAACCACCTTTTTCCTTACCTACCGAATGCAACACAACTGGAGGCTTAGAGAGCTCTGGAAAATCTTATACCAGATCACTTAACCAGCAGTTAACGCGGACAAGCTTCTTGAAGCACCTTGGCGACCAAACTGGGACGCTGAGGTTGCACCTCTCAGAAGCTACTTCAGCCATGTTTGGTTTTTAGTAGCAGCCAAATTCACAGCTCAGCATCGCGCCGACCACGCGGGAACACGTTTACTGCCACGTGTGCAGCACTCTGACACCGCTACAGCCCAACGCCTTTTTATCGCAGTTCCCCCACGGGACAAAGACCCGGCTCGGACTGTTCCGGGGCCCGGCGGCCGCAGTGTCGAGGCCCTGGGGGAAGGCGGGCGGGGGACAGCGCAGTGTGCCGGCG
>WEIV01011277.1:55266-81733 GCA_013390005.1 Calyptomena viridis | reverse complement strand
AAAAAAAAAAAAAGAGAAAGAGAAAGAGAGAAGATAAAATTATCCTTTCTTTGTATGTTAGTTTGGAAAAAATAAATTGACAGACAAAAAAAGCATCTGTTGTTATAAAACATATCTGTAACAGAAAAAGCTTGAAAAACTAAATAGGATTAGATGTTCAAAGGAAAACTGACAACAATAATATCCATCCTTTTGATTAACAGATTAATAGCATCCCAGAATATTCACTATGTAATAATTTTGTATATTAAAAGCACATATAATTTCTTTGTGCTGAAGATTTTGTCATGAAGAAATGTTTTCTGCCTCTGTATGAAAATCTACTCCAGACCTTTTTGAGGGTAATGGATGTTTTCCTTGAGAATATAACATTTTCTCAAAGCAATTTGTGTGTGGGGACAACAATAGAAATTTTTCAACAAGATCTATGTCATAAAGAATATTTTCTATTAGCATAAGCCATGGAAGCCTTCCAGGAGTTTTGCAATACTATGCATTTTACACAATCTCACTTTCTCACTTGGATTTATGAGGAATAATATTTTGATGGTCTTAATATTTGATATTGACTAAGCCCAGTTTTTCCATCCAGATCTTCTTTCTCCTGCTCTACTCCGCCAGTCAAGGTTAGATGTCTGGCTCTTTTACTGTTTTGTAGGATGCTTTATGATGTCCTCTAACATTTAACAGGATCAAGTCAAACATTTTATCCCTCTTGTCATTTCATACCTTTTACCTCTATCTTCCTCTATTCTCTCCTTGGTTTTTTTGAAACTTCTTTATCTAATATGTCACTGGGTTGACCCAGGAATTTCTACACTCTTCTGTTCTCTTTCCCCAGAGTGATGCAGACATAAAATCCTCTACAAAACCTCCCAAGTTTGCCCATTCTTTTCCCTTCCCTAACACACACACAAAAGAGCAATTACTTTTGACTCCTATAAAATTAGGCTTTTGTCACCTGAATGTATTTCATTCCAATTCTGTCTGTCTAAAATACTAGTACAAAATTAATGTATTTTGCTTTCCACAAGTCCTAAGTAACACGATACTCTTCCTGGTAATACTTCTATTCCCTCTTCCCTCTCTCTTCTTCCCTCTTTTACTTCTCTCTTTCCCCTTCTCTTCCCTCTTTCACTTCTTCTAATACATTTATCCCAAAGTCCTCCAAAAGTTATTAATTTTCACTGAAATGCATTAATGCATTGTCATTTAAAATCAAAATAAAGACCTCAGAACAACTTACAGGTAGGTTTCCATGTCCTTTACTTACTTGCAGGTTTCCATGTCCAAGTATTTTCCAAAAATTACCCTTCTGTTTCTCTTGCTGACATGCCATCCTACCCAAACAGGACTGCCATGTCTTTAGGCCTAGCTACTTTTTGAAGATTTGTACCATGTGTGAGTACAGAAGTAATACAAACCAAAGAATAACTGAGCATGGTCTGTGTCTGGTTCTATGAGGAAAACGTGACTTCAGCCTCAGTATAAATAGAAGACAGAGGTGAACAAACATCAAGGTCATGACAAGCAATGGAGAACTGACATCCCAGAATTTGGAATATGTGCCAACACAGACATGTATTATTTTTAATAAATAGAATCCTTTGGGTTTAAAGAGTAGAATATAATTTTACATTTAACAAAAAACACATACCCTGTGTAATTTTTCTCTTCTTTCATCAGAGTCTGGCATGCCTCTGAGACTTGGAGGAATATACCAAAAACACACATTTGTATGCTCTGGCTGCAAAAGGAACCAAACATGTACATCAATAAAAAACCACAGTACAGATCAATCCCACACTAAAGGCTAGTCAGTAGTGTATTTTAGCACAGATATGAAAGACAAAATATAGTATTGACTTTCCCAATTCTGCATGTTAAATTGAAAGAAATGGATTGCAGTACTGCTGCTTGCATCTGCTGTCTTATATTCCCTCTACATTGTCCCATTTACAATGTTTAGGGTGCTGGTGAAGTGCAAATGCATTTCAACTTTGTGCAGTTTTATAAGACACTGTTTTCCAAGACCGCAGCGAAGGCAACTAAATTTTCCTTTTCTTAGTAAATGGGGAGATAAAGTATATTCTATCAACCAAGTGTTTATGTAGTGGCACTAGCAACAGAACATACGGCAAAAATAGCAGGTTCTCAGATATGTATGTAATAACATGGAATCTCAACAAGAGGAGACTGTATTAAAGAAGTCTTCATGTCCTAAACTGAGAAGTCCTTTGCAGAAGAGTGGGAGATAAAACTGACATTAATGGTACAAAACCACATGCATTTGGCCAAAAAACTGCCCAGATGCCAATAGTCATATAGTCCTTTAGAAAACAGTTTTGTGTAGCTGGCTTGAAAAACTGTGAGAAGTGCGAAGGTTGTTTTTGAAATTCCATATAGATTGGGCTCCCATATTGATGAAAGAAAACTTACCTCCCCTTCAAACACCATCTCAAATTCTTCTCTGTTTTTGATTTTAGTGTAGAGATATTCTGCCAGCTCCAGGCATTTGTTGATCTGATTTTCAAATCCCACTGTACCCTATTGTAAAAAGAAAGTTATGTATTAATTAAATGGTCACTTTTTCTTCTCTGATGCAATCGTCCTTTTCAGACAGGCTTCACTCTTAAATATTCAGTCAGAAAACATTTAGCAGTATTATTTCTTGTAATTTAAAAGTACAGTTAATCAACACTGCAAAAGTGACTAAATGTGGACTGATTGTAACCACTATTTGGTTTTGTTTCATTTTAGGAGAATTTATTATGATAATAACAAGGACTTTTGCTATTTTAGTAGATTATTTTAGGTTTGGGTTTGGGTTTTTTCTTCAGTTTTCAAAAAATATTATGAGTATTAGGTCATGGCTTCACAGTTGTTACCAAAAGATCAGAAACTTGGAATGGGAACTCATTTGAAGAGGTTAGAATTGGGAAGAAATTTATATATTTTTTTCTGAGCAGTATGCTAGAAATGTGCATAAAAGTCTGCAATATGTTTTCTAAAAGTCACTTCCCTACCTACTGCTCTTTTGTCAAGATCATAATCTCAGAAAAAGCATATGAATGATGCTAATAAATAAAATAAAGAGAAAAAAAGTTGGTTTGGGTTTTTTTAATTACACTTTGTATGTGAATAAGCAAGCAGTTTCTCCCAAAGTGAAAACTGTGTTATGATTGTGCCTTTTGTCATTAGATTTAATCTCAGTTTTATTAAAAAAAGGCTAGATTGTGGACAGGTTACCCAACTGAATTCCCATTTTGTCAGCAGAAGAACAAGAACAGTAACAAGATGACTGCAGATAAAGCAGTAAAAATAAAATGTGTTTTCTTGACTAACTGAACCCTCATCTTGTGAACATGTAAACCTGGACATAAGCCCATGCCTAAATTCAGCCATCCAGGCATACCACAGTAGTACCAACCAGGTAATCAACTGTTAAACCATCAGTTGGGCACAGCTTCCTAAGAAAAAGACTTTGTTTTCCAAGTTGCTTATAAAACCTGTACATTGAAATGTCATGTTCAAAGGACCCTTGTAATTCATCAAGGCTACTCTGCTGTTATTACAAGTAACTTGTCATAAGATACATATATAAGTGTATAGAATCACAACAGAATCACACTGTTTTGGTGTCCTGCCCTCACTAGTTTTACTACAGGACTTATCTAGTGACTTAAACCTTTCTTCCTATATTCCTAAAAACAGAAATGTATATCCCTCTATCACTTCTATTTACCATCTGAATTTACTGATGGCTAACATTATTCTACAATTCAAATAGTTCTTTTTTACCTTAATACTTGGATACTTGTATGTTTAGAGGTTGTAGCTACATAAACATTTATGTTAAAATGAAGTGTTGCATTACATGAGACTTATAACTTAAATAAATACAGTTCTGATTTTTGAACTCAACTTTTGTTATTTACCTTTGCTTTCCACATCAACCAGAATTTGAAAATGTCCACATGTCGACCACACTGTATTGCCTTGTCTCCAGTGTCATAGGAGACATCATACTGTTTGTCTGGCTGGAAGAGATAGCCTGCACACATTTGATTGCAGCCTTGGAGTATACCCTGTGATGAAAAACAAGTATTCGTATGACTTGCATGGCATATATGCATAAGAAACTGTATACGTTAACAACGGATAGAAATGTATTTCAAACATACACACAAGAATTGTTCTTTAATAGGCCATATTATAACATACTGACCTTGTTTTGTAAATCTAGGCCACAAAAATAATTTCATAACCTAAGGAGGTTCTCCTTAGAAGTCCCTGAATACGGTTTTAAACACCCACATACCCACATCTGAAAAAGCATTCTCAGATTAATTTGGATAGTTAGTTTGTGATATTATCTTTCTCCGCTTCAAATTGTAAGGCTATGTTCTTAACACCTAAATTTCTAAATTTGATTTGCTAAATTACACACTGGAATGAGCTCTGGTCTTTTGTTGCAACAGATAGCTACACGAAATGCAGTGAAAAAACCTGAATTGAAGGTTTCAACTTTGTATCTTGTCCAGCTTTATGATACTTAACACTAGTCATAAATATAAATACAAATTACCTAAACCAGACATTTGCTGCTTACAAGTAAATATGGTTCACAGACCAATAGGAATCTATGGATTACTGGTAAAAATCTCTGAAAGAAACACAGAGGAGCAAATTCTCTGTTACGTAGAAGTGTTACACATGTGACATTTCTAAAAGGGTTTGCATCTCCTTTAGAGTTTATTGGTGCTTTTTGGAAGGATAAATACAAGAACATCTATCAAAGTTTTCATATAAGAACAAAAACTCCTGCCAAAATCCTGCCATAGTTGGCATAAAAACATGCATGCCACTAAACAAAGCCAGTGTTTAAACAACAGATGTGTTTTATAAAGTGAAATAAATGCTGCAGTCTTCAGTTTAGAGTTGGATTGGCTGGAAGGGCAATGGCAGACCTAGGGCTGGAACTCTCGACTCCTCCATGCCAGTTCTATACACAGGGACTACTTCTTCAACTAAACTCTTCCAGTAGCAAATGTCATGCCAGAAATTATTAGATGATATAATTAGTTCTATCCACAGATGATACGACTTCCTTTTTCTATCATCTAAGAAAATGCTCATTTCTTAATAGAAATGACACTGGTTCTGCTTTCATTGATGACAACAAAGAATCTAGTTGAAATCCCTAAAAATTTAGAGAGTCATAAGAAAAAGCACATTTTCTTTTCAACAGAACTGAGAAACTGTGTAAGGCAAAAAGTTGCTTTTGATTTAAGACGTTTAGACTGCGACCAAGTACTGAGACCTAAGGTGTATGTTCATAGAAGCAACATAGAAGCAACATAGAAGCAACAGGGCAGGTGCTCAGGTGAAGTATATTAGCATGGCTCTATTGTTGCTTTTAGAATATGCAAAGATCCAACAGCTAAAGATCTTACCCATATTGTCTACAGCTTTAACAAAAAAAACAAAAAAACCACAGGAAAGATAAAACAACTTCCTAAACACAATCTAAATCCACACAATTATTCCTTCGAAAAAACAATTTTGAAATGAAACATATTTTTACTACCCTCTTAAAAAGTAGGGCTTGATATCTACTTCTTTTTTTCTTTTTTTTTTTTTTAAATGTTTAATTATTAAGTATAGGGCAGACCTTCTCCCGGACAAGAATGGCAGAACATTGTAACAACACTCCCATCATCTTGTGTGGATTCCAAGTGACTGAGTTGGCTCTGCAAAAAAATTACACATTCAGATTGGTCTGGGAAACAGAAACTTAACCTGAAGCAGTAAGCTTTGTTTTCTGCTTTCAGCTGAAAATATATGGAGTTTTGACCATGATGATATCACTATGGAGATTATTACTGTCTCAAGTGTCTTCTTTCCCAGCTATGCTGTCCAGGAAAGGAATTTTTTTTGTGTTAACATTGCAATGTCAGACTTGTGATCAGTTTATATTATTATTAATATCAGCTAATTAGTGTCAGATTGATTAGCTGATACAGTAACATCATCCCCACTTAGAGACTCCACTTATAGAAATAGCATTAATAAAAATAACAAAAACAGTTTGACATGTTCTATCAATTCAAGGTACTTATGTCAGAGAATTAAGAGACTAACATGGATTCTGGGACAACACAGTTCTTTACTAAACAGCTACTGGAAGAGTAGAAACCAAAGGAAAAGACACTCGACATGCTTATCTGCTTTCCCAGATAGAGTCACAGCTTGGCTTGTCAAGCCCACGCACTGTTAAAAGGCTCTAAAACTTTACATTATAATCCTACTATTCTGTATGTAAAGCTTAAAACTTTCTACATGTAAACACAAGTGAATGCACAATTTACTAGTCAAACAGATGAGATGTTCTGTATTTTAATGATGATGCTAAAATAAATGTGCCAGCACTGCACATCCATTGATCTCTTCACCCTAAGTAATTAATTGCCAAATGTCCCCTTGATTCACTGCGTTTTCCAGAGAAGCAAAGTGCATAATTGTATTTCACAGACTATGTATTCTTACAATGTGATTGAAAGAAAATTAAAAGGTATTTCCTCCTCTTATACACTTTGCTCTCAGAGGACACAGATACAATCACAGTTCCTCTGTTTTCAGCAACATTGGTATCTTCATCCCAGTATGAGGACCACTAATTTCTAGGTACAATTCCAACCTCTGTCTGTGCTAGGTTAGACTGTAGCACCTCTCAGCCAAAAGAACAGTGCAGTTTCTGCTGTACCTGAGGAGCTCACCATCCCTCTAAAATCTCCTGCAAACAAGCAGAAATATAGCTCAGACTTAAGAGGCACTTACCTTTAAAAAAAACTTCACTAATAGTTCAGATATAGTAGTAAAGAAACAGGAATATTGTAACAGCTGCTTTCCTCTTTAAAAACACCATGCTTCAGTTTAGCACATTTATTTAACTGTCAGGGTTCCAAACAAAAATTTTAAGTCATTTTTCTCCAGGAGCATGAGGTTTATTTTCACATGAAGACGTCACTCTCCCCTCAGCACAGCAGCCAGACACTCTCCTAGCACAGGCAATCCCAGCTCTGTACCATGACAGCATGCCAGTCCTCCATGCCAAAGTCTCTGAGCACGCCAAGTAGGACCCAAGTGTTAGCAACAGACCCCAGCTGGGGCCCATGACAGGCAATTACACAGTACACGTGGGCCCCATCCCATGTTTGAAGATCCCTATAGCTGAGTAGGAAAGAAATAATTTCACGCTTCATGGCCTGCTGCTTTCTTGATTTGCTTAAAATTACAGCCTTAATTAGCACCTCTGGGTTGGCCTCAGGTCAAAAGAGGTGTGCCAAACTCCTGTGACCAAACCTCTGTAGTTTAAAATTGTTTCACAATGCTGACCTCGAAACAAAGTTAGACATGTTGCCATGAGTGACTAGCAAATTGTACTGGGCAGAAGTTGATAAGATTCTGCTACTTCACAGTACTCCTGCTACACCACACACTGCCATCCTGTTCTGTATAAGGTCTACATGGTTTTGCTGTCAGTCCTTCTGTACAATGTATTCTACATTTACTGTATGAGATGTCTAACACTAGGAAAGTTTGTTTTCTCTAATGAAGAGCATTGCTCACCATTCCCATTTTACACCTTTAGACGGTGCCTGCATTCAGTACAGTTGACTCAAGGAAACAATTTGGTGTTAAGAGTACATGGGTGGAGCTTGCTTCACACTCTTTTCCTGTACTCAGCACTGGTTAGGCTGCACCTTGAGTACTGTGTACAGTTCTGGGCCCCTCAATTTAGGAAGGATATTGAGGTGCTGGAGTGTGTCCAAAGAAGGGCAATGAGGCTGGTGAAGGGACTGGAGCACAAGTTCTGTGAGGAGAGGCTGAGGGAGCTGGGGGTGTTTAGCCTGGAGAAGAGAAGTCTTGGGGAGACCTTATCACTCTCTACAACTGCCTGAAAGGAGATTGTAGTGAGGTGAGGGTTGGTCTCTTCTCCCAGGCAACTAGCAGTAGGACAAGAGGGCACAGTCTTAAGCTGCACCAGGGGAGGCTTAGGTTGGACATTAGGAAGTTCTTTACGGACAGAGTGATTGGACATTGGAATGGGCTGCCCAGGAAGATGGTGAGGTCACTGTCACTGTGTGGGTATTCAAGAAGACACTGGATGTGGCACTGAGTGCCATGGTCTATTTGAAAAGGTGATGTTCGGTCACAGATTGATGATCTCAGAGGTCTTTTCCAACCTAGTTGATTCTGTGATTCTATGAAATATTTTTTGGTTCCCTGGAGGCTGATATCTGCAATGATGGGAAAGATCTTAAGTTTCTTATTCTTCATTGCTTTTCTGATTTTTTTTCAGATGGGCAGTGTTTTATGACAGAGCAGTTTCAGAGGAAATCTAGAGACAAACACACCCATGGGGTTGTAAACATAGTATCTTCTACAGACTTGTCATCACTGGATATGGGAACAACTGTGCCAAAGACTACACCTGAAATGACTCCTGAGTCTGAATTGTAAGGGCCAGTGGGGGGGTCACACTCTCACTCTGCCATCACTACCAACACAAATGCTTTGCCTCTTTAAATTTGGTTCGATCAATTATTTATTAAAGGCTGGCTTCTGGTCTCAGTGGGCATTGTGGTAACCTGGGGGCACACATGTGCTCTTTTCTGCAGACTGGCCTCTACAAGAGCTTCCTGCTTGTTTCATGTAATCTCCACATGGCACTAACTCATAGGCCCCTGTGCCCTGAGACATCGTGAGTATGTGTGACTCTTTCTGGCCTCCCTGTAAATGACCTCAGTCTTCTCCCTGGCACAGCAGAAGAGTATCAGTTCTGTGCTATCATACTCCTTTCCAGCTTTATAGGTACTGAAACTTACTGCTGCTAATTCAGTCTCTACCACGTGTTCCTCATATATTGTTGTATACAAATATTTTTTTTATGTATATAAGCGATACAAAAGCAAGCACATATACATAAACTTTCATTTACAGAACACTCATTTTCAGGCAGAACATATACTCTTTATTTTCTGGAAAAACTGCAAACATCTTTCAGGAGAGAACCTCTACAAATTCACACGATGTCATATCTTCCTATCACAGGTATTCATACTCAAACACCTTCTCTGGATTCATCATTTATCACTGCTATTCTCAAAGCCCTACATTTCAGAGTTGGTCTAGCTCTCACACTTCATTTTTTCCTCAAATCCTTCTTCACCCATTCCCAGACTTATGATCCTTTCAAAGATATGCATAGAACAATTTCCCTTCCTTTTTGCCAAGTAGTCTCCTTGTCCTCCTTCAAATCAGCTGAAAACTTAACTTTTGCCTGATGATACATCACCGTTTCCTTCTGTAGTATTGTTTCAATTTTCCTAGTCTAAGCCTTTCCTGTCTGACTCGCTTTTGTTTAATTTAGTGTTTAAGCTCCTTAATGTAGCAAATTAATGCTTTCATGAATTTGTGAAGTGCCAGGTACCTTATGAAAGTACTTTCATAACAGTATTACAAATAAGCACCATGTAGTACCTTTCTATTCCATTCAACTTATGACGATGCTTTCGGGACATTAAGAGTCCACCTCCCCACGCAGCCTAGAGGAGACAGAAAAAAAGAGATGAATGATTTTTTGAAAAAAGCTCAATATATTTTAATTTACTCAAGATCTAGTAATAAATATTTTAGTTCAAGACAAAACATGTGTAAACAAAGATCCTCTTTTGCCTGAACAGCAGCTCCTTTTCAGTTACTTACATCTACATGGAGCCAGAGGTTGTATTTTTCACATATATCTGCAATCTCCTGTATTGGATCAAAGGCTCCATATACTGTTGTGCCTGCAGTTGCATTTACAAAAAGAGGAACGTATCCCTACAATAAAAAATAAAAGTATTAAATATAAATTCCAACCTCTTTCAGGAAAAAAAAAGAAAAATGTAAAAATTATTTCAGAAACTCTATCTCATTTTCCAACCTTAAAAATATTTTTCTTCCCATGTGAAAGGTACACATAAGCAACAGTAGAAACACATATACAGTAAGAACAAACTCTGTTCTTATTGCATTGTAACTTCACAAAATTAACTAGTCCGAAGAATATTATTTTGTCTTATCTTTTTCAGTGAGGAGATTCAAATGATGTAGTAGAAGACTAGCAATAGTCAAATAAAGTTGGGACTTTTACAGCAGTATAAAGGAAAATTAATTAAATGCGATTTGCAAGTTGCTATTTGAAGGCCTGAAATTGTTCCTTTAATCGTTATCTACTAATAAATAGAACAAAGCAGAACAAAGCAATTCAAAACAAAAGCAATAAATGTGGAACTATTACATCAAAGAGAGACAATTTTGAATTAGATGAAATAAATGTAAACTGCAATTTCATAGAGTGCCCAAATGTAAAGAATTCAACAAATAAGAAATTAATGATCTTTATTGCTCTAACTTTGGTTGCTTTGTATGAAATTAATGGATTTTTCTCTGCATGGATTCAAGAAATAACAATTAATGCCTCAAAAGATTAAGCTTACCAGCTATATTTACCAGCCCTGCAGCCTCACACATGAAATCCATATGATTTTTTAGGGGTGCTATAGGATTTTTTATGCTTTTGGCTAAACTTTAAATTTTGGATAAATGTAGCTTTAGTTTCACGTTTTCATACTTTTTTTCCATGTATTTCCAAACAGTAAGATACTTTGAGTTAAAAATACTCTGATTTTAAACAAGAAATGGAAACCTTAACAAGATATATAGATAATTCCCTAAGTAATATATGAATATATAATCAAGAGTCTGAAAATATTATTATTACAGTTATATAATCATAATGTTCTCTTTACTGTCAGCCCTCAGGCTTCAAAGGAAGAAGTAATTTTACTAAGCCAAGCATTTAAGTACTAGTTTTTAAAAACACAAACCTTTTGTTTTGCTTCCAGAATTTTTGCCTCCAAATCAGCTGGTATTATTTTGCCTCTGTAATTATCATAGAAACAAAAAGACAAAGAAAAATAAAAAATGCATATGGAAATACTAGCTACAGTTGAAATAATTTAATAGGATTTTCTCAACAGGTCATTAGTAACTTGACACACTGTACTGAATCAGTCCTTACACACGATACAACAAATTTAACAGATGAACACATTTAATCTATAAAACCCTTAGCATTCATCCTACCTTTCATTGCATTTTATCAAAATAACATTGTCAGTTCCAAATCCAAGTGCAGCTCCAGCTTTCTTTATTGAGTAGTGACTCTGCAGCAAAAAAATTTAAAAATTAAATGAAGTGGTGATTTAATGATGAAGTATTTTCACAAAATATATTGATAAATTTAGAATTAACAGTGTATTAAGCTCACATGCTCTGAGGTAAAGAGAACCAGTTTAGGGACTGCAGCCATGCCTTTGGTTTTGACTTCAGGGAAATACTTGTAGCGTGCAGCCATTATGCTGTACATGTTGGAGATAGCTCCTCCTGTGAATGAATAAATGAATGAACATTCAAATACTGATAATAAAAAAAATCATATTATATCAAAGACATACAAGTCTCATTTGATAATGCAGTGAAAGTGGCAGTGAACTATGAAAAATTATACCTCAGTAATGCATAGGCATCTGTCTAAATAGCATAGGAGAGACACTCTAGAAAGTCATGGTGACAGTCAGAACTTCCTATCTGTCATCTCTTTCAATTGCTAACATTTTGTAACACATTCCTAAAAAGCTCATCTTTCATTGTGCTGCTTTTGCATGGCAACTTCTTATTAGCAAGAACAACAAGAACTTATCAACTTGTCTGAGACTGAAGAAATATTACATATTGGATGGATTTATTCCATCTTACTGTAGATATAGAAGTAGATGCCTTATAGGTAGATTTCTACTTCTGAGCTAGTTATTCTAAACTTCCTTACAGTTAGTTATGGGAAAGAGGCACTTCACAGGCTATGATTCAGCTAAACTATTTTGACACTTACTTTTGAAGAATTTGAATTAAGGGAAATCACCTATTTCTCTTGCTTTGCTGCTAAAAAGAGCCCTAGACAATTAGCTCAGTTCTTTGATGCAGACCTCAAGCTTTAGTAAGATCAATCTCATCCATAAATCTAGGACTTCTTTCTTTAATATCTTTTCATTGATGAGAACACTAAGAAAGATCTGTATTTTTCTAGCAGATAGAACTGGAAATCAAGCAAGCATGCAATCCTGGACTTTATGTGGGCTGTTCCAAAAGGAGATAGTATTGTCCTTTATTCTTTGCAACAGGATGGTGTCTGCTCATGCCAAACCCAGAATTCTGGAGTTCTGCTGGGTGCCCACATTGTCCACACATTGGCCCAGGAGCTCCAGGTTTATCATCAGTCATTTCTGTCGCTGCTCGATGCTTTTATTTATGTCACTTCCATGGGAAGACACACTTTGTCTTTATACCAGAATCATACCTGTGAATCCAGTCAGATTATATCCCAGATAATGTATCCTAAAAAGTGACAGCCTTTTCCTGACTCTGAGCCCAAATCCCTGCCAACCAGCAAAAAAGGCAGCATGGGATTTTCAAGAACTATTGGTCAGCAGGAACTGTGGTTGCTCAGCACCTCCAGAAATGAATCACACAAAAGGGATGTTTAAATGCCCAACTATATACCAGAGCTCATAGTCAAGTCTTAAAATGTTGACTAGCCATAATACATAATCATACTCTGCTACAGCTTTTATGTGGGATGTTTAAACAAAGCATTCCTACTTCTAAATATCTGACTCATTGCTTTGTGTTGCAAATAGTCTGGATATTCAGACACAGCCTACGTTTATTTTAACTTTTGAAGTTTTTTTCAAACCTTAAAACCAGAGTACTAAAACTCACCAGGTGAGAATATTCCATCACCATCTTTATTTGACCATCCAATAATCTCCCTCATCTTTCGAAGTGTTATTTGTTCCATGAGGACAAAAACAGGGGCAATTTCATAGGTAAACCTGTGTGGATGAAGCAAAACAAACAAACAATATCACATACAATTTCTAAAAACACACAATAAATTCACAGTCTGTGATTCTTTGTAAAGATGCTTGGGGTTTCTAAAAGTTTTCCTGTAAGTTGGAGTTCTGATACTGCAAACTTTACCCAAGCAAAAATCCTCAGGAGCACAATACTGGAAATATTGATGAATAAAACCTGCAGTATTAGTTGTTTTTCAGCTTTCTGTACAGTGAATGTAAGACCCAATGTTCACCATCGTAGCACTGCTGACTGCTGTACAAGATTGCCCTGTAAAACCCTTGTTCCCAAAGTGCCAGTTCCACACTTGTAGAATAACATACTGCCAAATCCTTATGAAAACTGTGAACTTCACCGCCCTAAACACAGCCATAATTAGAAGTATTGAACTAGGGTTTCAAAGTCTAAATACAATTAATTATGTGGATTTATTTTGTTGATGATCTCCAAGGACAACTTATTTCTACAATACAGTGTGATCAATAACTGTCAAGAGTAATTATAAATGATGATTTTCTAATTACCAAAACCAAGTCAGCATTCAACTATTGTATCTACTTAATGAGGGGAAAAAAACATTACATATCCTGGTATGCCCTGATGTCACAGTCAGATACATAGATGGAAAGTGACAGCCATACAACCATTTTTGGTGACCAAGGTACATGGATAAATTGCTACTGCTGTAAACAAATTCTGCTTGTTGCGTATGGCCTAAAAAAAAGTAAGGGGAAAAAGGAAGCAGAGGTAAACAAAACAATCAACCTGTGATTTTTAAAGGAATCTGTAAGAGTATAACATTCTGACACTTCAGATTTGACTGACGTCTTCCACTTGAATAATTTCATCAAAATGTTTGCATTGTCTCTTTAATACTAAAATTATATTTTAAGTATAGGTACAGCAGACTTGAAGGAGACATGATATTAACAAGGAAATACATGTCTGAAAAAGCTTTTCTTTTATTTACACTGGTTATTTAAACCATTAATTTTTTCTTCAACCCCTATGTGTCCTTAGTCCATTGGAGAAACACCCCCATAATTTTTAAAACACTCCTTTAAGATTGAACAGTTGTAATTTGTTTAATTGTTGTAATTGGTATTTTCAGAAGCCAGAATACTACTTACTTTGCTTTTATTATCAATGTTGAACATTGTTCTGAAGTTTGGGAGCTGCCAGTATTTACAAATAGAAAAAATTAATAAACCATTGTCTGCTAACGGGGGGGGGGGGGGTGGGTATTTTTTTTTTTAAGCACTGCAAGACTAGAATATATTCCAATCTTTATATAGGCAGAATGATCAACTGAAGTCAACGGAATCTTGGCAGGGAATAGATCACTGTAGCTCAATACAAGATATCTTTAAGTCAAGATGATTTTTTTCCCGCCAGTGTAAATGCATTTTCAGTTTTGTTTGAGACCCTGCACACTGATCCCTATATTATTCCCAGAAAACTTAAGGCTTGTAGAAAAAAAAAAATGATGTTAAGCAAGTTTTTTGTATGTAAAATATCAAGTGCTCACAAGGGAAATTTTGAATATACATGAACACAATTAAAATAGTATTTATTTATTCTATTCTGTAATTACTTTCCAAGTCTCCAAAAATTGGTAAGAAATAAAAGACTGCAGAGGATTATAAATTACAAGGGAAATGCAGCTATGATGATGGCTATGATTTTACAAATCACATCTTGCTAAAGTTCTTTCCAACTTACTTACTTGAAACTTAAATTATTTTGAAAAATGCAGTTTAACAAAAAAAAAAAAGTGTTTGGCTTAGAAGGAACTGCCCAACTTCAGAATCAATCTCTTGACAAAAAGTGCTGATTTGATTTTTCATACAGTTACAAGGCATTTCTATGAATTTTACAGGCTAGTTAATTTCTTTGAATTAACTAGAACAGCCATGAGTCTCAGATCTTTACTAACAGAATAAATGAATAGCTTTTTTTGGTAGAAGCCAGTGCTGCCTTAATTCTGCCCTCACCTAAAGGTGAAATCACTTCATCAGAACAAATCGTTTAGCTGCCTGTTCTCCTGTTTGCCAGTATGTACAATGCACTATGGGAATAAACATAGAGTGTTTTGCATCAGTTTTCTATGTTACATTTTCATACGCACATATGCATAATACTGAAAACACTAATATAATTCTCATGTTTCAGCTAACAGTGGGCACAAAGAGAACTGCCAGATAACATTATTGCTTTCTAACCTCAGTTGGCTGCTGCATGGTAATAGAATGCTATGTATTACAGATCCCTAGAACTGGATGAATAATGGCAACTTCTGGAATTTTCACCCTGAAGGTCTCATTATTGAGCTATGAATAGCACATTGATACATTATTTCCAAGTAAATGTGGAAAGCTTAATATGTTTAAGTTTATATATTATCCTCACAGTAACATCTAAGTAATACTTCCTAGTGATAAATTTTTAAGAGTACAGATGTTTTGGTTACTCAAAGTCATCTGCAAAAGAGAACACATTTCTTAATTGTTCATAATATTTTAAGTATTGTTTATCTATAGAAAAGAAAAAATAGCAAATGTAAAACATTCCCTACCATAATTCAGTGCTACTGTCGCTTGTGTGTTTCTTGCTTATGTAGCAGTAATAGGTTAGAACTGTTTCTAGGTAAAGGTCAAAACCTGCTCTCGTGTGCTGGAACACTGTTCAAAACAAATAACCTGCTCCCCAGAGCTCACAGAGATGAGTTTGGCTATTTTTAGTAACATTCTCTGACAGTTTTTTGAATCGTTTTACAAACATCTTGCTTTAACCTTACTTGAAATTACTGTTATTTGAAAGCACACCTGTGACCTTGCTTTGCTGAAAAAAGAGAGCAATGTATTATTTTGCATTTACTAAACCTTATACAAGCAAACAGATACTAAATTTTCATGCTCACAGAGAAGTACTTTTAAGATGTGTTCTTCTTTAAAGTATAAATGGGTCTGAAACTAGATTTACAGTACCAGTTATTTAACAGTTCACTTTTAAAACAAAAAAAAGAAAAAGCAACCTCAATTTAAAAGAGTTACTTTTTAAGAGGTGAATAAATGAGTGCAATGTTCTTAATAATGTTTTTAATCCTGAATTTCCTAATAGCTGAATTCTATTATGTCCTATCAGATTTGTGTAATTTCACAGATTACAAAATGATAGCCAAACTGGGTTAACTTAAGTTAACTTTCCCTTTGACTTAAGTTAGTCAAAAGGAAAGGGGCTTGAAAAAAAATGAAATTCTGAAGTATGTTTTTGTCACAGAGAAACAACATTTAAGCAAAGTTTTCTTTTAGAAATGTGATCAAAACTGTTTTCACTTTTAATTGTTCTGTTAAAAAAGAGCATTTAAAAGGACTATAAAGCACTTTGCAATACTCGTTTAACAATCAAAATATATGTTGCTGGGGTTTTTTTTCTATCTGTTTTTTTTTAAATCTGAATGTCTTATAGTAATTTTGAGCAAAGAGAGAAGTAATTGAGATGACTATTACAAAGAGCAGGCTGGTTTTGATTGGAGCACCTTAGGTATTTTTCTTTATTGCTGATGTCACAAAACAGGCACAGCTCATAATCTATAGAGCTCCTAGTAATCAGCCATATTTAATGAATCATATACTCATGGATAGGCCAGTGAGAATACTGTCGATTTTCCAATCTGCAGATACATTTCCTGTGTTCCAACAATTAGCAACAAACTACCCAAAACAAAGGTAGCTATGCAGTTAGAACACATCCAATACAGGACTAAACCAGAGCAGTCTGTTACCTGCCTTTGAACTCACATCACATTTCTGAGCATATAGAAATCAAAATATAAATAAAAACTGACTTGAAGGTTTTTTGGGGTTTTTTGGTTGGGTTTTTTTGTTTTTTTTTTTTGTCATTATTTGCTCCCTTTGTTGCAAAAATTCAGCATAATACCTTACTCTGACATTCAGTTTTCATTAATTTTCGGGTCAAGAAAAATTAGGAAAAGTTTATTATTTGATACATTCAGATGTTACATTTTACTTTTTTATACTTCCATTTATTCATTTACGCACAACTTTATTGATCTTAAACTAATTCCTTCATTATAATAAAATTATTTTTCAATGTTGCATTTTTAATAATTTTGAAGCTGCCCAGAAGCCACTTCTTTACCAGCACATGAACAGGAGAAGGTGTTACCTCAGGTGTGCTAACTCTGAAGTCAAGAGGAGAAAAGACAATAAACTTTTACTTATTTTGTCCTCTAGTGTTAATACATGGATAGTTGCAGAATTACTCAGTCTAGAGACAAAGCTTTTAAAAAATGGAAAAAGATAAAGAAGAATGGCCCAAAAGAAGAAAAATAATTTCATGTTGTTATATTAGAATAATCATGTTTTACTTACCATGTGCTCTGGGATACTTGCATTTCTATTTATCAGAAATGTAAAACTTTCAGCTTTATACAATTATTTTCATGGTATTACTGCCACATTAAGAAAAACATGAGACACTCTTATTGAAGATGCAGCAGTCATCATTTAAATAGAAAAATTATTCATGTCTGTGACAATATGTATCTACCATGATACATGGCAGCCCCTCTGAGCACCGGTCACAGACGCTGTGGACAAGGCGCTGCTTACATGTTTGTATTAGCAGTTGATGTCAGCCACTCCCCAGCCAAGCCAATAATGTCCAGTCCTGTGGACAGCTGATTGAAAAAGCGAGGGTGACCTGGAAAGAGAATTGAGAGCAGTTTAGAACAAACTCCTCTGGTATCTCGCTGGGTTCAGTTTTAAACCGTCCACCTATTCTGACACAAACGACAGGATTTCAGTCATAACACTTGCAGCAAAGTTTTCAAAGCAAGTCCTGCTTATGAGAAGACCCTTAGCCAACATTCACGGATGTCTTGTTACAAGCTGTGGAGGGAGCTCCTGTATGGAATCATTAGCGTTTAAATATAAGAGAAAACTTCAGAACCGACTGAGCCTGTAAAACACCTTCGGGACATGCACAAGGTTAGCCCATCCCCGGAACCCCCCTCTCGATCCGGGTCGTGGTGGGAACTCGGCCGTGGGTTACACGAGGAGGGGACCCTTGGCAGTAACAACCTGCAGGTGCTGGGTCCATTTACATTTGATTGGAGAAAGAGAGGAAGGCTCAGCCTGGAACTGGGGCTGCAGGAATGAGGGAGGGGTGCGGAGGAGCCAGTCGCTTCCTGAGCTGCTGGGCCATTCTGTGGGAATATCCCAGCGCCACACGATCCTCTGCAGCGGAGTGAGAGGAACCCCAAGAGCTCCTCGGCTCGGGCCCTTTCCGCACCTGGTTTAAAAGCTAGGATTCACCTCCTTAAACAAAGGATTTGCTATTGAACCGAAGTAAATCATACTCCTATATTTCAGTCGAAGTTGCTTTAGCAACTTTCGTAACAGATAATCCCGACTGTTGGGTGTCTACTTTTCCAGTATGAAGAGCATTATATAACAACTATATTATATTATAACAACTGATAACGAGCTTTGAGGGGAGGTGGGAGTTGTCATGAGTTAGACCTCTCTGCTCTCTGGGAAAGGACACTCAGACAGCACACGGGTGACAGCCTCCTAGAGGGGGTCAGCGCTCGACGCCTGGGGGGACCCTGTCATGTCGCATTCCGTTCAACACTGTGAACATCAGCATCTTTTGACATGAAGAAATAAATGCGATTCTGCCGCGAGCGATGTCAGCAGGAACCTTTCGGAGGCGTGAGCCTGCCAGCGCTGCCACATCGCGACACTTCTGAAGAGGATGAGCCGCGCCCGAGTTGCTCCCGCCTCGGGGAGCCCAGCAGCTCAGGGCTAGAGCCCATAAATACCATCATGGCTTAGCTGTTTACTTTACAAATCAGCACTTCTCTCCCTTGTCACGGCACACGAACTAGGAAATTATCTTAAGCGACACTTCTCTGACCTCCCAAAGCTGTTAGCGAGCCCGCGGTCTCCTAAAGCTGAGCTGCGGATTCAGACACGGTGGCCTTACAGGGAGCTTCACCTGGAGACCGAATGTGAGCCCCAGAAGCTTGACAAGCCAGGGCGTGTGTCCTGGGCCGTCATAGGGTCCGAGCAGCTCTTCTTTAAAGCTGCACTAGGTACTGCTTTGAACAGAGCTTGTGTCTGGTCGGACACCTGCCTCTCAGCTCCCAGGGACAGGTCCTGCTGGTCCCACAGGAGCTCAAGGAGAGGTCGGGGTGAGGAGAGGAGGGTGTTCGACACGCCAGCGCGATCGGTAGCGGAGTAAAGGTGCAAGCACACAGAGTGCAGCCACTCTGGCTTAGCTGCTAGTCACCTGTTCAACAACCCGAGCGTTTGGAAACCAAACGCCCCCCACTTTGATTAAGGGCACAAAATCAACGTATGCTCCTGACAGCCCCGAATAAGTCAAA
The DNA here is from genome assembly GCA_013390005.1 of Calyptomena viridis. NCBI lineage: Eukaryota > Metazoa > Chordata > Aves > Passeriformes > Eurylaimidae > Calyptomena > Calyptomena viridis. The sequence continues at coordinate 62,295 of WEIV01011277.1, read as the reverse complement.
CTACCATTTAAATAGAAAAAAAAAAAAAGGGCGCTAAGCACCACATCTGTTGTCAAGATTTTGTTCCTTGAATGCACTGCATTGAGTGTTCACAGCTGCATAAGTAACGACAGCAGAAAGCTGCGCCCTGTCCTTCAGGAGCCGTGGCTCTCAGGTGTCCGGTCAGAGACCACCAGGCAACAACCTCCCAGTTCGCCCAGCTCCCGCCGCCCGCCACTCGAGCTCCGCGGGGAGACTGCAGCCCTCTCCGGGTGTGAGCCAAGCGGTGCTGAAGAAGGCAGCTGGCCCGAAATGTTGGAGCAAGACTGGGGAGGGGAGACACTGTGCCCACTCCCTTATCGCTCCAGTTCCTGGCCTGCTTGGATACGGACAGCAGTCAGGGCTTGTTGCCAGCCGAAATTTCTGTGGATACAGATGTAAAACATTTCAGGCCAAACAGCCTGAAAGAGCATTGACTTTGATCTGGAGCCTGGCTACAGCTCACCCAGTAAAAGAAGTTATTATAAACCGGCATTTCTGTCTGATTCAGAAGGACCTGGACAGGCAGGGCTCCTGGGTAATGGGCTGAAATCCACAGGGTTTCTTTATTGATGATTCTTAGGATTTCAGTCTCTTTTTCATTAAACGTCTGATGAACATAAAGAAGAAAAACTGCAAATCTAGTGTCATTTATGCCTTCATTTACCTAATGATATTGCTCCCCGGAGATACAGACCGCTCGCATTTCATCAAGCGAAAGAGATTACGTCTTAAAAACTTGTTTCTTGCTCTGCAAGCAGCACCGAGCCCTACCCGTTGCTCCGGATGGAGCATCAATAAATAAAGTTTCTGAGCAGACATTTTCTGTGCCCACAGACAGCCCTGGAGCCTCCCCGGGCGTGGAGAGGGTGTGGGCTTACCTCTATGAGCTCAATCACGCTCTCTTCACCGTGAGCCTGAGAAAAGTCTCAGAAGAGATTCTCCACAGAGTAGTGTGCAAAAACCTACCTGTCCTCACTCCGTATTTCAGCGTGTCCCGGCAGTCCACCAGGATCTGCTCCAGAGACTCAGGGTTGTCTGACAGCTCCAGGTTGAAGCCCTCCATGCCCTCCAGGAGCTGGTGCGGATGGTGGAAGTCCAGCACTTTGGTGGATCTGTCAAACGTCTTTTTCACGTAGTTAAGGAGGATGTCCACAACCTCCAGCAGGAACTGCATGGTCTGCTCCTCACCATTCTTGGAGGGCAATAAATCTGTGAGGCAAACCAGCTGTCAGCACTTGCTTTGGGAAAGAGAAGAGGGATTGAACCAGCCTCGGCCTCCCGCAGCGCTTCGAGGACCTGGAAGGTGCGGCCCCAGCGCAGCCTGGCTGCAGCGGGGCAGTCTCCCAGCCCCTCTCGCCCGGTGGGGAAGGGCGATTAGGTCGCCCCGGCAACAGCAGAGACACCTTCAAGGTGTCCCCGTCAAAAGGCACACTCTGCAACACTAAGGCTATGCGGTGCGAGGTACTCGCCTCCCGTGATCCAAAAAGCACCCCAAATCCGCACCCTGCAACATCCCCACCTCCGCCCCGCGAAAGGACTGATTTCCCTTCCCCACGCTACTTGTCAATGGCCCCGTACCAGTAGTCACAGACTACTTCATTTCTATTTTATGAAGGAGGACACAAAATATAAAATTACTCTCCTCCCGGATGCTGGATCTGGAGTAACCCCGAAGGAACCGCTGGAGCTGAGCTGCAGAGGATCAGCCCAAAGCACGTAAAACTGCATTTCAGGAAACTTGTATACATCGCAAGTGCGGCTCCCAACAAACACAGACACAGCTTCCTTCAAAAACAATCAAGCAAAAGCACAGTTTGAACGTGGCTGCACTTCCAAGGGAGGCGAGGGCAAGACTATTAAGGGACGTGCCTGAGCTGGAACAAGGAGAAGTTGTAAAGTGTTTACCTCTGGCATACAAGTTGGAGAAGTCTGTCTCCGTGCGCCGGAATCTGGATTCCTTTTCGCTGTTCTCGCATGTCAGCAGGCTCTTGGAGGACTGCCTTTCCTTCAGGGAGCTGACAATCCGGCCTTTGTCTTCCAAGCTGTTGGTCCTTTGCAGGAACCCTACATCGTTATTGCAAGGTGCACAGGTCAGAGTTTTCTCACTTCCCAACATGTTTAGAAATATCTAGAGCAGCTCCCTCCCTAGACAACAGTTAAAAGCGGTGTTGGCTCTAGATCTGACTAATGAGGTCAGGAATAAGAGTATTTATGGGGATTATTTGCCTCCAGGGGGGAGAGTTCAAAATGCCATCAACTGCAAAAACTCAGCCATGCAAAAAACAAAATTTCGTCATTTAGTGCAGTGGTAAATTCTTTTTAAGTCGATCAGACAGATTCCACTTCAGTAATCAGCCGCTGGAAGAGAGTTCAGAATGAGTCAATGCTATTTCAGCCTGCAGGCGAAGTTTATGGACCTAGCAGACAGGGGCAATGATGTATGATTAAAATCAGGGCCATTTTCAGTTCTCCTCGTGGTGCTCTCACGCATAAAAGGCATGAGACCAAGCAGCCATTCTAGAGCAGCCGTCATGAGAGTGTTAGAGCTCTAAGGACACCGGTAGCACTCATATAACCCCACCTTCCTGTTATCAGTACGTACTGATGTGGATTTTCCACCTGAAAAGATGCTTTGATACTAACACTAATCATCCCCGGAGGTTTTAGGAGCTCCGCTCTCGCTAGAAACGCATCTCTGGCGCCCAGGACCCGAACACAGCTGCCGCTGTTACATGCGACGGCAATAATAAACCCACTCACCCCAAGAATTACGGAGGTGGGCGCCATGCAGGGCCAGTAACAAGACCCGTCTGCTTTGGTAAGGTAGAGAGAACAATTAATTTTCTGTATTTGATCCATTAAATCTCTGATGCCCGCTAAAACACGCATAATGTCGGGCTTTTCATCATTAAAGAAAGCACCGAATTTTGACCTCTCAGGTTGCAGCAAGAGTGCCTGTATGTTTGGAGGAGGCACTATGGCCAAGCCGGTCTCCTTTATTCTTTCTTTTTCTTTAAAACAAGTAACAATCGAAACCAAGGCCCGTCGAGGCTGGAGATACCCGCCAGAGAGGAGGGCTTAGCAAGGAGAAAGACCAACGTCGTGACTTCGCTCACCCACGTCCTCCGACGCCGCTTCTTTCTAGCGCCCTCCGCTTTCCGGCCGTGTGTCCCTGCTCTCCGGATCGCCGACGGCGGATCGAGACTGTGGGTACCTCCCATCGGGCGCCCACCGCCGGCCCACCCGGGCCCCCTGCAGCTTGGACAGGAATAGGGGTTGCACCTCCGTGAGATAGAAGGGAGCGACAGTGAGCCGCTGGGCCAATAGCTCCCGGCAAAGGTACCTGTGCCTCGGACCCTGCTGCCAGCCGGACAGCCCCTAAAGAGCTACCGAAAATGGAGCACCCGGCTGGCAGCCTCCTTCTGCATCAGTCGGGCACCCAAACGAGTCTCCAGGAGGATCGCTCGCAGGCAAGTTTGTCAGGGTCATACTTTCAGTGACTTACGTTTTGCCTTTTAATACTGATCTTCTACTGATTAGTTTATTTCTGTGATGCTTTTACGAATGAGAAAAAGACTATGTAAGGGAAACTCCCTTCGTGCGTAAGTGAAGAGTAGCCTTCCAGGATCGATGACGTTATATATATATATCTAGTTTTGTTGTTACTGCTTTTAACGGTCCTTGCGGTGATCAGTAGCTCCTGCAACAGCTAGTGCTGTTCGCCTGCTCATCAGGAGGAGCAGCTGACATCGAAGTAGGTGCAGTCTAGACTGAATTACGAAGCGATCCTCCCCCACGTCCTGTGGTTTCATTTTGCTTTATTTTTCCACCGTTTTTTTCCTAGGCAGTCGGTGGCGATGCTCAATGATAAGAGTTCCGTGCGCAGGAACAGCAATGCTCCGCTCCCCTCGAGAGCCGTGCTCCCCGCCACACGACTGGCGCTCTCCTCGGAGTGCAGCGGAGCGCGTTCCAGTGGGAAAGGAGGAGGCAGCGCTTCAGTAGTAGCCGAGAAAGACTGTAGTTGCCTCCAGCAAGGCAGTGGCTTCACTGAAGGGTCTGGCCTAGCTAAACGCAGGGGTCACGGAGCTCAGCCCTTTCCCGAATGACTCCGCGGCTGTTCCCCGCGGAGGTTCCCGGCTCCGTTGCCATGTCCCGAAGCCGGCGGCGGGGATCAGCTGGGGCCCGTCAGCGTGCATCGCATGGGGCCCGCGGGGCTGCGCTGGGACGGCTCGAGGGCGGCGACTGGAAGAAAAAAAGTCCGAAGGGAGGAGCTCGCTGTCGCCGGCATCAGCCCGTCTGGCTGTAGGTAACGTGCCGTCCACCCAGGTCCCTCGCCCACGGCAGTATCTCACGGACCTGGAGAGTCGGTACAAGGAGGAGCCCGTGGGACAGGGGCAGCTCCCTCTTTGGGGCCGTCGGACCCTCTCGTTCACCCTGGGAGGGTGGGGGACTTTCCCCGTGCGCCGACCCGCATCCCGGGTTGCAGAGCAGTGCTGCAGCCGGCCCTCGAGGGCTTCTTCCGCTCCCGTGGACAAGCGCGTGATTGTAGCCAACCTTTCATCTGTATCCTACGTGAAAAGTGAGGCCAGTGTAGGAGAGTTTCAGCAAGTAGCAGCGCATGAAATAGCGTCCATACTGCTTCTCCTGCAGCAGCGGAGAGTGCAGCCTTTCCCAGCAGCAGGTCTGTTCCCCACGTACATTTTCATCGCTGGACTTTAAGAGAACGAGTTTTCAAAGCCGAATGAGACCAGACTGGCGAGGAAGTCCCTCGATGCGCAACGTGACCACAAAATCCGGCGTGATTTCACATCAGGCCCCGCACAAGGCAGATGTGTGAACCCCCCCTTGGCCTCGCAGCCCTGCTTGGACCCTCAGCTTCCAAGGCAGGGACAGACCTGCCGGGGCCCGACGCGCACCGCAGCCGTCGGGGGATGCACGTCCTTGGCGGCTGCCAGAGATCGTGGTCCTTCCCGCAGCCGGAGTGTTCAGTACCACCTACGTGACTTGGCGGCATAAATCCCACAGACGCCGGAGACGAGCCGAGTTTCTAACATACATGGCTGCTTTTGAAACGCCTCTACCGTGTTTCTCGCTGGGCTTGGAATCATCATCTGGCAGCGGCCAAATCTGAAGACGCACCTGAGCAATTTTACTACGTCGAGTATTTCCACTGGGAGTGAAAGGTGTAGCATGCAAATCCAGACACACGGGGGAAGTCTGCTCATACTTTGTCCACCGTGATAGTTGATTAAACCGCTTTTAAATAGACTTTTTTCTTTTCCTTTTTTTTTTTTTTTTTTTCCTAGTGGATATGTGCAGAGGCAAAGAGCGTGGGGGTGTGGCAGAGGCCGGACTGTTTTCAGGCGATGGCTTTCAACCAGAGAGGAAAAAAGCTAATCCTTAAATCTGTCAGTTATTTGAGAAGAAATTACACACATCTTGGATGCGTAATTACTGAAAATGTCAAATACATAATGTACAACGCAGGTGGAAGAATCAACTCATTGTTCAAGATCTGTCTTTTCACTGAGGTCAACCCTTACTTAAAGTTTGCATTCAAAATTAATCGATTTCTGTGTGATACAGACAGAAAGAACAATTCTGAGGCGCCTGTTTTACTATAGCTTTGTGACTGCACAATATTTAGGATCCAGAATGATGTCTTGTGAAAAGCAAGGACAAGAATATATCATCTGAATAGACAAACGCCAATTCGTTTAGCATGTTTAATTAGGATTCTTGGCAACCTTAATACTTCATTCTATATATTTACCAAAGGTAACCTTCCCTGTCTGTCTTTGTGAAAGTGTTCGATTCAAGTAGGAGGGCTTATACAAGCAAAAACAGTGGTCGTTGTCGAATCCGACTGTTCTGAACCGCCGTCACCATTCAGAGTATATTTTTCGTATAAAAGAGAAAATAGCCAATAACGCAAAACCGAGCACCAAACCCGAGCCAAATATACAGCAGCCCAGCCCTGCTTGTTTTGAATTCCCTTCACAAAGCCTTTACTACACTTCTGCCTTTTCAAGTCCAAAATGGTGGGATATTTCATTTTCAGAGCATTTGATCTCATTGAGAGAAGCTTCGATGTCCCTCTGTAACCCCGGTAGTCTAGCAACACAGAGAAAGCCTAACGGCGCGTTACTTTATCAGTTCTGCTTGCCGGGCTAAATTAAAATGATGGTGAAAAAGCCCATTGCTCCAGTCACTGAAGGGACTGGTAGGGAAACGGTCCATTAAACCCAGATCAGGAGCTATTTATAGAACTAAGATACTACTCGTTAATGTCGCCAGCGGCTATCAATGAAATCTCTTAACAGACACAGGGCTAAACATTCGCACCCTGATTCTTTTCCAATCCAAACTTCCAGGTAACAAAATGTTTAGTGAATGAACTTCGATTCGAGCAAGTAGGGAAAGAGTTTTAAACATACCTTTGCTTTGGAAAAAGGTTAGTTTCTCACAAGAAATAATTTCCCATCCCCCCTAAAGAGGTTGATGGGGAAAATGGGAAACAGTATCTATGCATAAGGGGTGTGAAATAAATCGAATTATTCCCCCCATCAGAAAATGAAGATTTGACTGTTAGTCTCTGAAAGCGAAGGCGCTACTGAGGAATCCTGAGAAGGAAGACAGCTTGTTATCTGCAAATGAATCTCTTGCTATAACATTGCGATCTGATTGTGCATTTGTTTCCCTTCTGCATTTCATGTGCCTGCGCGCTGACTGGCTGCCAGCGTTATCTTACTAGCACAGCAAGCTGACGAATTGCTCTTTAATAAGGCTCTCGTTAATCTTTTTCCCCCCGGAGATCCGTATTTTTTAGTCAGATAAGGTTGAAAAATTTCAGACCGTGAGAGACGGCCAAACCTCCTCCCCCGCCGGCCTCCCCGGCTGGCCCTGAGCTTCCCCCGTACCTCCCCGTGTGTGACAGGAGGGATAGCGGGGCCGCGGCCGTCCCTCCCCCGGCGGACAAAACCCCGGCCGAGGCAAACCCAAGGGAGG
>WEIV01011277.1:20882-54272 GCA_013390005.1 Calyptomena viridis | reverse complement strand
TTTTTTTTTTTTTTTTTGATAGGCGACGGTCTGAATTGCCTGGCAGGGCTATAAACTGATTCTCTATCCACCTGCAGCAGCCTTTGCTTCCCACTCACACCTCAATAACTCAAGGCGAATTCAGAGCAATTAGGAATACAAGGCTTTGAAAAGCTGCAATTAGCATCCAAATTTCTCTTGATTACAGGCTTCAGCGTAGGCTGAAAGGAGGCTGCAGCATTAGCATTTATAAAATGTAGGGGGGAGATACTCTCTTTAAGACACTTGGTGTAACGTCGCCCTTTAACGAATTCATTTGCTCTACACCTCTTACACCATCCCGATTTTTTTTTGCCACCTGCGCGGTCAGTTTATTATCTAAATCTCCCAAATGCGGCTGTGGCTGTAAGATAAAGACAGCACTGGCCTCTAAGGTGGGCTTTTCCTCACAGCGTTTTACTCGCCACGGACCAACCTCTCCCATTCCCAGTAGGAAGATGGTTTCTTTGTGTAGAGCACTTTCCGCACCTTGCTTAGTGGCGCGGAACAGGGCTTCACAGATGTATAATTTCGTTTCGAAACTGGTCTTTCTGAGCCTAAGTGGAGAAAGCCTCTAAAACATTTTAAACGAGGAAAATATTAAAACCTACTTGTGGGTCGTAAATTAGGTGGGGTGGGGTCCGGAGCGTCGTTGGAGGACGAGGGAGCAGATGAAGCCATCCCTTCAGAAAAGCCCCAGTCCCCGGAGCCCGGTTTCTTCGATATTCCTCTGAGAGGTGGGCAGCAAGGAATTTGCTGGAAGGAAGAAAAGGCGGATTTAGTAGTCTGGTCTCCTGGAACGCCACACCGGAGTCCCGTCCAGACGCCGGCGGGAGGCAGCCGCGTAGGTCCCGGGCCGGCGGTAGGGCGCTCAGGGGCCGGCGGCACCGGGAAAACGCCTCGACAGGCAGAAGAGTAAAATCGTCCCTTCGCTGGATGCCAGGGCGATACCCTCCGCCCTTGAATGACGGATTTAACAGAGCATGATGTCTATCACAATTATATCGGTGGCCACTGGGCAGGGCAATTATATGGCTCGCGTCAAATGGAGACCAACGTGCAAAGCGGGCTTCGAAATCACTAGCCCAAACGACCGACAATCCCAAACGGAGCCCCTTCTCTGCGTTACCAAATATACGCCAGGCTAAGCATTCAGGAAAGACTGACAGATAAGCCCCGCCACCATAAAGGTGCATTTTGCCAGGTCCAATGACATGCGCCACACATGTGTATTTGCACACACATGTTTCAGCAAATCGGGGCCAGTACGTGCTCCAGCACTAACCAGCGCTTTCCCGTGCCCGCGCTCGCTTTAGCGGAGCAAATGGCAGGAGAGGAATGTCTGTGTGGGGAAAGGAAGATGCTGGACCAGCCCTCGCTCCTCGCCAGATGTTCACCTCTTTCCTGGTGGTCACGGCGCTCCGATAACCAATACAGGATCGCTGATCGAGAATTGCCGGGTCAATGCCCAGCTCGTCTCTTTGTTCCCACGGCTACCTGAGATTTATTTTCTTCCCCTTGTAATGAAAATGAAGGTCGCGGTAACGAACGAACGCTTTCTTTGTTAGCGGCTTTTTTCAAATAGGTAGCTACCGATTCATTTACACCCGCCTGTAAACGCAAAGGATCGATGATTTCAATGGAAAACAGGTTTTTTAAGACGAAAAAGAAAACAGCCGTAAAGCAGAAGAGATTTTCTAGACAATGCCTGGAAGTGAAGTAACAGGTTAACACGATGTCTAAGGCGCTAGCTGTATCAAAACACCCGTTATTCCTCTATAGGTACGACAGATCAAAACCGATTTTAGGGAGAAAAAACCGCTCCAGATCCTGAAAGAGGTTCCCAAAGGCTTGAAAAAATAGGATGCTGTTTAGAGGACACTTACCGAGGGGGGCGAGCGGACACTCTTGCTGCCGTAGTCCAGGCAGGCAGGGCGACTCTAGCCTGGGAGCGACCCGCTGCTTATAAACTCTGCCAGAAACGACGTCGGAATACCAATTGCGCCGCGGAATTTAATGCGAGATGACCTTTTTTTTTTTCCAGAAGTGCTCGGATTTGCTTTTTTAAAAGCGTGAATCGCCGGTTGATCTGCTTCGACGCAGGCATGAGTCACAGAGCTGCCGCCACCCCCTCCGCGCCGCTCCCCACGGGAGCTGGGGACCGCTGGGGCGGTCGGCTGGAGCGCAGAGGGGCGGCCCACCGGCCCCGGCTGCTGCCGCTAGTCTGCTTCGCCCCGGGGCGGCGGGACTGACTCCCGCGGCGGGTGGGGCTGCCCAGGCAGGGGGTTCCGCCGCGAGAGTCCCTCGTTGAGCCCCTGGTGCGGACGGAGTCAGAGGCTTTCCCTAGGCAGCACCGGCTTGACCCGGGGTCGCCGGCTGTGTTAACAGGCGGCAGAGCACGGCACACATCGGCGCACCGTTGAGGTGACGGGGCCGAACTCCCGCCCCGACAGTCCCTGCGGCCCCGGCGTTCCCCTGCGCACGGTGCGGGCCACAAACGAGCCGGGCGGGGTCCGTGTGTACTGTAGCTTAGCAACGCCCCACGCCCCCCTTTCGCCGTGCCGAGGGTCTGATGTACCCCGCTGGCTCACCCCGCCGTTCCCGAGGCCGGCTCGCCCCGCTCCCCGCCAGAGGGTGGCAGAGGCACGGACACCGCCTCAGGGGAACACCTGGATTCCTGTGACTTGCCCTTAGTGCTGCCGTCAAATTACGATTTTACACCGGACATCCCTTTGTTCAATAAAGAAGCATTAACACAAGTTTTTGTACCCCGACAACCCGAGATCTTCGTTCTTCCATCCCACGCTCGGAACATGCTTTGCCAACATTGTGCGGTGGCGACCGTGGTGCTGTATTTCAGCATGCCGCGATAGCTACGCAGATACCTAAACCAAACCATTCTCAGAGAGATGGCACATAAGGGGCTGTGAGGAATCCACAATGAGACGGGAGGAGGGGAAGCAGCTCGATGGAGCCACAGAACTCCATCCCGTGCGGGGAGTGCTGGGCAGCGCAACGAGCCAGAGGGACATGTCCTTCCTCAAGGACTCGAGGGAAGAGCAAAAACTTATAAGCCTGTTTTGGAAAGAAATCGGCCAACTGACAGAATGAAGTAGTCAAGACGATTGCTTTCGGCAGCACACTTACTGTCCAGAAACTGGACGTGTAACGAAAACACCGACGGCACAAAGGCTAGCTCTTACACACAGCTTCACAGGTATCAGTGGCCCTAGCTGACATGACCTTTCCCCATCTATCCAGGTTATCATTTTAAAGGTGGTTTCAAACTATCTGGCAAAACATTTGCTCACTGCAGAGCATGAGAAATAATATAAGTGTAGCTAATTTTCTTTATAAATGTGAACAAACATTCATGGAGAACCGTGGCAGAATGGCAGTGCAAAAAGTCAACGAAAGATCACGCAAGGGACTCTTAAGCCATCAGTTACTGCGAGGCGTGACCCGTCCGGATCTGTGCCCGGCAGGTAGACAGCGTGTGCGCGTATTCCTTCCCTTCTGGCTTTCCAGAGTGCGTCTGGAGTAAATAGACATCGTTTAACATAAAGGTTTACATCCTCGCAGAATGTGAGGCCCGCCAGGGGAAGACGCCAGACAATGAAGGCCAGCGAGCTTTCCGCTGCATTCTGAAAATACGACCCGTTCCGGCACCGCGCGTTGCCTGCGGCACGCCCGCCCCTCGGCTCCGCTCNGTGCGGGTGTGCAGCACTCTCGCTCCCTCCCGGCAGGGCAGGAACATGCCAAGAGCGAAACCCACCGAGCCCGGCACCGCTCCCCACCCCACAGCCCCTCTGGGTGTCGCTGTCTCTCAAGCCCAGACGCTCCGCAAGGCCCTGCGCAGAGCCCGCCCGCCGCGGCTGCGGCTGCTCCGAGCCTGAGCCGGCCACGGCCCTGGCGGCGACAGGGGGAAACAGCAAACCCTGGGGCTCCGCGGGTCCCTCCCTCGCTCATCTACAGCGTGGCTGTACAGCACCCATGGAAACACTGGTAACTCTCATTTACAACGGATTCCTTTGAAAATCCGACCTAAACCTGAACCACTCCAGCTCCGGAGGCTTTATTCAGAACTCGCCCCACCAAGTGAAACCTTTGTCAGATGCACAAGCCCAGGCGAGGCCACTCCCAGAGGTACCGGTTGCACTGCGAGATTTCAAGACCTTCCCCTCCAGCTGTGTTACCTTCTTCCCTTAAAAGTGTATACAGTAGTATACATCTGTGATGTTCCTGAAGTTGTGGGTTTGTATTCTTGTCGTTGCAACCTGTGACTTTTTAAAAATTTTTTGTTAGTAACACAGTTATAAAAATTTGTAATCCAGTATTACAAAACATATTTATTGTATCAGGTCTCTGTTTCTTTTCTTACTATTTCTAGGATAAAACTATATCTCATTTCTCGTATCTTTGATAGAATGGAATAATTTAAATGATAAAGAAAAACTGGAAAACTGTTCAAAACTAAGTGTTTCAGAACTTTTCTGGCTACCACCTTTAATGCTTAAAAATAGAGATATAAATTACTGTATATCTATAATGAAAAAAGTGAACATGCCAAGAAAAAAAAAGCCAACAAATTAGTGTTTTAATTATTTGCCCATGTCCAGAAAATTCTACAAATGGAAATTTGGTTAAGACTATGGATTTACACTCCTATTCTACAGATAATTTTTTGCTGTTTTCTGTTACTTGACAAAAATTTATTGAAGCTGAATGATATGTTTGCTTCGGGTTTTATGATCAGTCAGTAACTGATGTACCCAACTGTCCCCTATTTAAGGATCGTGTACATCACTCGGATTTCAAAGACAGCTCAAGATGAACTGCCAGCCAGAACACTCAGCACTGCTGTGATGAAGGGCATTTAGAAAAGTCTAATCTGAAGCACACTGTTTTACATACTTTGTGGCTTCTTGTTTCTGTCCCCTTCCTGATCCATGCTGGCATGTCTTGCTGTCCATTTTGATCTGCTTCATCCAAAAAACATCCCAAAGAACCACCCACGTCCTAAAACAATAACATCAAACAAATATGGAAAGAAACAAAGAATTCCCTTACTTCCAAACTGTAACAAAATAAAACCTTATTTATCTAGATGGATCAAATAAAATTACTTAATCTGGGGAACAGTGATTGTAGCATGAAAAAACAACTAATGGGATAGTACACACAGTAAGATTACTCTCTATCAGTTTTAGGACACAGCAAATTTTACCCTCTGTTTGAAAGAAAACTTATTTCCCACCTCCCCCAGTAACCATGCCAAGACAAGACAGGGCTAATGCCTGGATATATTTGCCCTTATGATATTATATATTGTTACATGTCTCACTGAATTATATCTTTTTATCCAGTAGGAGGACATCAGTTTACAATAACCTTCAGCAGTTTTAGCAACACTGCTGCAGGAGATCATGCAGTTTGGCTCTCCAACTTCAGAATGACCTTGGAGAGCAGGACTCCAAGATTTTTTTATACATTATTTGTTTAAATTAAGCATATTTCATAAATAATCCTCAGGAAACAAGAAGCATAGGCTTTTCTTGCTACTTTGAAAAAAACACTTCTCAAATCTTAACTCAAACTCAGGTATGGTCTTTCAAAGTCTGACAGTTTTCAGGATCATACAACTGTGAACTTAGCTAGGCTTTTTGTTTGTTTGTTTGGTGTTTTGGTTGTTGGTTGTTTTTTTCCTGTCTTTCTTCTGTGGTGGATAAGTCAGGTTTTGCTTTGACAAGTTTGTTAGTTCACTCTGAACAGCCATCAGTAGTAGTGAAATAGTAGACTTTCTGCAGCACTATGTGTGAAAACCTTCACTCTTCTGGTTTCTTTTCAGCTACAATATTATGTAAATGCAAAAAATGAAGGTTAAGTGCACCTGACTGAAATAAAAGTGGTTTAAGCAAAATCACAATAACTAAATTTTTTTAACAAGGTGCAAACAAAGCACAGAAACACAAGCAGAGTGGTATGAACAGCTACAAAGATGGGCAGCTGTCTCACTGTACTCTGAAAAGTTCAGATAAAAGTTTGTCCACCAGAGGAAACAATTGAGGTAAGAAAAAGTTCCTTCTTTCTGCTAGATTGAGTAGTTCATATTCCCTAATCTAAGTGGATTTCATTAGTACTCTCACAATAAACAGATTCTTATTTTAGGTAACAGAGGATGGTGTGAGCTTTAAGCAAAGCCATCAGCTGTTACACGTGCCTCACTTCCCATGAGTATGGAAGAGTATGAGAGCATGGAGGGGCATTTTTAAGGAAAAAAACCCATTTCTCCCAGATCAAGAGATAGGTGATTCAAATTGATTGCATCTCCCAGGAAGAAAAATGAGGTTGGTGTTGTCATGTTACAATCATATGTTCCAAATTATTTATGTAATAAATTCCCTTCTTCTACTTGTGCCCTTTGAAACTTCTCTGCAAGCACACAGTTACCTAATGTTCTTGATTCATCTTGCTGGCACCTGAAGAAGAACACTACAGGAAAAAGCAGAGCTGCTGTCATCTGGGGCAGAGTTAGCAACTCAGCACTAGAATGAGAGACAGAACTTAGCTGTGCTGTCTGTCATGGTTTGACTCTGGCTAAAAGCTGAGACCCCACACATAGATCTAAAATTTCTCAGAGAAGGGAAAAAAAACCTCGACTTTTGTGACAAGGATTACAAGCAAGTTTATTAACTACTTCACACAAGCAAAACAGGCTCTAACTTAGAATGTTAAGAATTTACTACTACTACAACTACTACTAAAATCAGAGCTTAAGAGTTTAAGGGTGAGCAGTTTGATAGTTGTTACAGACACCTTTCTCCCCCCCACCCCTCCCTTTTAAGATCCTTCACCTTCCCCCAACAGCTCGGGAAGGCAGGNTGATGTTCTGCCCAGCTTTTTTTTTCTACTCCTTCTTAAATATGTTATTACAGAGGTGTTGTTGCCTGACCTTGCCTAGCTTAGAGCAGAGAAAAACTCCAGCAGCTTCTTAAAGAAGCCTCTCTCCTAGCCCCCCCAACTAATAAAAAACTCTGGCTACTTAAAACCACAACACTGTCTTTAACAATTCAGCCACAACAAAGTTTTTTGAAGTTAATACACACAAGGTAAAGAGTAGCACTGTGGCATTAACTAATGGACTCTGACAACAGAACACATTAAAGACATTTATTTTTTTTATGGACCAGGTTATATAGTACTTTCAAAACAACTCCATATATGGAAACAGTGAAACAAGTAGTTAAGTTTATCCCACATGGGGCTTGGTTGACACCACAGGCCTTCTGCCCTCACTGGCAGAGGTCTGGCCATCAGGCTTAACCACAGCAATCCCCAGAAACAACTGTTGTTAATGGCTGAAATCAAATCTCTGGTTTCTCCTTTGACACAGAACTGCCCTGAACAATGAATCAAGCATAACCTGTCTCTTAATAATCTTAAGGGACACTTCATGTTTGCAAGAGTTTAAAGGAACTGTTGGGAGGGGATTCAAGAGAGTACAAGGGATAGTGCCCTGGTTTCCAACAGCTCTATTCTCTTCAGGATAAGGAACAAGGCTACTTTCATTCCTCTCTAGCTACAATAAGAGAATATCAACTTGGTATTTCACTTCTCAGCATTCTTCTACCTGTCATCCTTTTACCTCTGAGATTAACAATCTCTTTAAATGACACCTAAACTCCACTAAAAGTAAAATGAGCTAGCAAAAATGCTGAAAGTTTCCACACTCAAACTAATCATGCCATACAGAAAACTTAAAGCTGTAGTTCCACTAGCCTATTCCTTTATAGAGAATTCGGTACGAGGGTTTTAGGGCTCTGAAGCCTGGATTTCTAGGATGTTAAAGAGTCCACAACTTCCCTCTCCACTATCTTCAATGTTCAACATGGAATCTAGCTTGTATATTGGTGTAAATTAACCCACAATGCCTTCAGATATTAACATAACCATTGTTTGCTAGAGACAGGCTATATAAAACACTGCAACAGACTGCAGTCTGCAGTCAGCAAGACTGGTATGATTGCATGCTGGTGATTGGTTTTTAACATACTAAAAAAAATCACTGTATTGATTTGTAAGTGAATAGGCTCTTCCTCAAGATATGTACAGCATGGGATCTAGCTGGCTGAAGGATAGCTGCTGAGAGTTTTAAAAAATTCTTGTTCAATTACAGATTGATCTACTATTTTGAAATGATTTTCAGAGAACAGTCAGTTTAAAATGCATATTTTAAACAAAAAAAACCCTCACAAAAGATGCAAAGTCCTTTAAGAAACCATTTGAAAGCCAACAATCATCCTTCTCTTTCATTTTGCATTAATTCTCTGCAGAAGAAAAAGAATAAGCTGATAATAACAAGGACTCTGGAATGCCCTTAGATGCCATTGAGACACAGAGACATTGTACCTTGGATCAAGATGAAGAACTGGAGAACTGCAAAAGCACCTCTGCAACATAGGAAGGTCTCTTCAACTAAAGTAATTTATCTCAAAACCTATGATTTCATGTTCTTTATGCTGCTGAGATTAAACAAAGAAACATATACTGCAAAGCTATGTCCTGTTAAGAGTCACAAGTATTCGATAAGCTTTTTCTCTGTCATATTTATACAAACAACTCTCCATCAGGAATTACCGAAAGGAAAATAACACATTGTAGAGATACCACTGCAGCTAAGGGCAATAAGAAACCCATGGAAGTTCTTTTATATAGGCACATCTATCTAGGCATGATAATAGCAACCTATTATTTCTCCAAGACATACAAACTTTATTAACTAACATTTAGACACATTGGTAAACAGGGATTTTTCTTACACTAAGGTAAAAGGAAGATATACTCTTAAAATCATGGCATGGAATAGTTACTATATAGTCTTAATAACAGACCTTAGAATTTTTGTAGTGAAAAGCAATACTAAACTTTAATTTACTTATGTGTTTAATAAAATATGTATTGTATTTTCTGCCTATCCTAGAACAGCATGTTAGCTACGTTTGGTTTTCATTAGTTGACTGTACTGAATGTGATCACACTTAGTCCATTTCTCCATCCCCATATAACTGCAGATTTAGTACAGTAAAATTCTGACTATTTAAAAAAACACAAGCTCATGAACACAGTAAAAGATGGTACAAGCCTTACCTGCAGTAGCATGGCTTAATCAAAGTATTTTTTCATCACTTTAAAACAAGACAGTTGCACTATCTGTCAAGCTAGATACATACCTTTTTACAGGCATTCCAGCCAATGCATATGCAAACTTCTACAAATATTTTAACTTAATATCTATTTCTTTCAGCATTATAACATGGTTCACTTAGTCCTCACCATGTGGACACCAACTGATTTGGGGTAATACATATGGCAGACATTCCACATAGATGTCTGCATTAAAAATGGCAAAGATATTAATACAAAATGTAAACCATCTTGAGCTTATATATCTGATCTATTCTTGAGATTATCTACTAAATGGGAATTTGAGTCTCAAGAGCATATCTGAATCAGTTTAAAGTTTTAATGTTAGTCCAGAAAAATTAGCATATTTATAAAGGAGGAAGAATGATTTCCAGCCTATGATTGTTCTCTGTCATTACTAAAAGCATGCATATGAATTCACATAGTTCTTCAGCAAATTGTTTGCTCTTAGAAAAATTTTCAGACTCAAACGCAAGCAATGGGAGGCAAATGACGTGGAGACTAAAATGATTATTAGTAATTCAAGAATCACAATCTCAGAGAAGTTGATAATTTTCACTCCTTTCAATTTAAGTGAGAAGGGAGGTGCTTCACTTTTCTTTGGAAAGCAGTTGGCTTGCTTACTTTTTATCCATGTCCTAAAAACAAACATTTGTCCTTTCTATGGCCTAGCTGTGCCCAGAGAAACAGTTGAATATCTGTGATAAATTTACCCAAGAGTGTCAACCCTATGTTCATATAATCATGCTGGTTTTCTCCTGTTCAAGTGGTGCAAAGGAACATATTAAATCTAATACTTGTAAAATATTATGTTTTTCTTGACTGCTGACTTGTATCACAGTTTCCATGTAACTCGTTGCTCCAATGGGAAAACATTTTATCAATTACTTCTGTATACATCAAGTTTGCATGTGGCATCAAGTTACAAAACAAAGGAATTTTTGCAGGTATAAGTTTGAAAATAATGCAAGAACTACAAAAATTCTAAGACTGAATATTAACCTTACTAAAGACTACTGAAATTTCTAAAAACATTATGATTAAACAGTATACTTCAACAGTATAAGTTGAAGGACTGTTGCAAAATCAAAATCAACTGAAATATCGTACTTCCACACTAATTTTCCTCAGAACCTTCAGAATTTTCTTAATTTTCTCCATTATTTCTATTTGAACAGTTAGTACTTTTTGTCTCAATATTGCTGCTTTCATTACTTTTTTCATCATCTTTGCTCTCACCACTGATGAGTTTCTGTGCTGCTTCTGCCATAAAAATACACATAGCTCAACACAGCTCTAAAGCCAGCACAGCTGGTCACCAGAAAATCACTAGTTTATGGGGGAATGCTCAGACGAATTAAGCCACTGGGGCTTCTTTGTTCCTTTTTCCTGTAGTTCCTTTTTCCTTGTTCCTTTGTTCCTTTTTCAGTGGCAAGAGAATGGAAGATTCCCTCTCTCTCCCCACTGCCTCAGCTATCATTATATCCTAAATTGATACAGGACTAGGAAGTCTTGATCACAAAGAAGCAATGTAAGCTAAAGTTAACATGTGAGAGAAGAAAACAGACATCTAAACCATGTTTGGGAGTATTCAAAGATATGAATAATAATAATAATGAAACTGATATTTGTAATTTCTTCCTTCTCACATTACAGAATTCAAAGGGACTTCCTCAGGTTAACATCCTTCAGACAAATACCCATTTCATAACAAACATGGCTTACCTTTTGGCACAATTCAATTGTCACTATCACAGGTAACATCTCATAGCACCATCAGATGACAATTGCTAATAAATATGGGGCAGTTTAAAAATTGATTTCCCTTACTAATTTTTACATATTCTCTGCCCAAATACTGAAAGAGTTTTCTTGAGCATTCCTCTTCCACTTCAGTACAAGGTGAGACAGACTATTTTAAGGTCTTTATTGATGCTTTGGACTATGCTGGGTGATATTATACTGGGATAGTTGATGTGGCATCACATGTTCCTCAGAAGACTGTTTCTAAATTTTTAACATTTCTGACTCTTTTCTTCCTCCCTTAATATACTGTAAAATTAGTATTTGCAATTGAACATTAACAACTAGAGAATGTTTACTTAAACATTTTATAGACCAAGGCAGACTACTTAAGACATAGAAAACTCAGACATAATAGAAGTATTTTCTAATTACTGGCTTTTAAAGTACAAAGTCAGGTTCTTGTTGGTACAATAATTCTCAGTGTTTCTATGTGAAAGAATGTCTCTACAATAAATGTTGTAGTTGCGAGTCTCAAACTTACCCATCAACACCTTTTTTCCAAGAATTGGAAAAAACTGCTTGGTCTCAGTATTTTCTGGTTCATAGATCAGAACTGAAAGCTGACAACATAATATATTACAAATATGTGCAAGATGACAAAATAAACAGAAAAAACCACCCCAGAGATAAGTCTGCCTCTTATGGCTCATGAAAGTGCAATCATACAAATGAAAAACCTTACATATATCTAGAGCAGAAATGGCTATTCATAGCCTGAAGAATATCAAACTTACTGTTACAATCCATGCTCTTGGGTAGATTTTTCAACTAATTGCATTAACAAAAAGAAGACAAATTACATTTAAGAGCAATAAGATCATAAAGATCTTTATTTAAGATTACATTTATGATTTAATGATTATACAAATTAAGAAAAACAGACACAGAAAATTCAGACAACCAGGTTAAACCTGAAACCCCAAAAGAGTAAAATGTGAAAAACCTTTAATATTATTTTGCATACCACATGCACAGATGCACCATAAACTGAGCAAAACCAATGAAATTTTAAAATCTCACACAGAAGAATAATTTTGAGGTGAAAACTCCCCTAATTAAATCCCTCAAGATTGTGTTAGACAGTAGCTGTGTAATTGCAATTTTTTTATAAGACAGTACAAAATTCACTGGCTTGATTACAGCAAAGTGCCATTATTTTGGGTTTTGCCATCCTACCTTCCCTTGTCCATCTTCGTTATCTACTATCTTTTTTACAAAAAACAACTGCAGGAGTTGAAATTAAGGTTCCCTTTCCCACCCTAAAAAACTGCATGCTGGAGCTTGTGACCAATTAATGAACAGGGAGCCAGGAGGAATCAGCTGAAGTCACTTGGAGACAACAGCAACAGAGTTCAAAGAACACAATACTAAAGGCAATTACTCAATTAACTGACAGCAATGAGGCAGGCAAAAAACAATTGTTACCCAAACAACTGTGTGTTTGAAGCTTCCAAAGTTGTGCTGCTTGGCAAACATAGCAAAATATATAAATATATTTATCATCATGAGTTGTTGTGAAATCATAGTAATAACTGATGCAATGTAGCATGAGTATTTTGCACTATAAACCAAAATCACATGTAAATCTAGGTAATTATTCTGCTGACAAGTCTTGACAAGAGATAAGAAGTATTCACTGCAGAACTGGGGCCTCACCTTACCCGAGTCCATAATTCTTAGTCATGCCATTAATTGGTTATTTTAGTAAAGGAAAAATTACCTCTCTCAGCAATTCAATTGGTGCAGTAAGTTTTCCCTCTTCACTTTGCTTATTGCAACTTTCTTCACCATCTGATATTTATTCCAGCGGCTCATTACTACTTCTGATTTTTAATAGTATTTGGATTAATTTCAACACCAAGTTAATTACTGAGTGCTTTCCTAAAGTTTCTAGATTCTTTTTCATCTGAATTTAAAAAGTAGAATAGTCTATTAATGACAATAGCAAATAATAGCACTTGCAGAGCATTTTCAGACTAACTCCCAAACATTTATTCGTGATGATCACGGATAAAGTCTTTTCGTATACAGGTACAAGTATTTTCTATTCAATGATTACATTAAAAAAGTTCTTTTTAAAAGTTTATGGACTTTAAAGATAGTAATATTATACCTGAGGAAATACTTAATAATCTCCTACTGCAAGAATGCAATGAGACTGAGGTGGTATCTTCCGCCAGTACAAACTCAAAATGCCAGCCAGATCTTAAGAATCCAACACTCCCTTGTCTACACAACCATCTGATTTTAAATTAAATCCTCATGTTGGCAGATAGAACAAAAAGCCAAATTAACGTGTTTATCAATTACTAAGTTGGGAGCTTAAAATCACTCTTAAGATACAAACGGAAGTTTACTGGGCTTGACTTTGTCACAGTGATATTAATTTTACCAGCTTTGTCGCTGATAAAAGATTCAGCTGCAATGAATTTTTGTAAAGTAGGCATTAAAGAATATAGTAGCAAGGGGGAAAAAGTGAAGGAAATTTAAAATTTTGTTATATGAAAAAAAAAAGTTATGCAGATCAGAAAGCCTTCATGGAAACATTCACTGACCTACCAGTGTAACGAGTTACTCAGATTAAAAGTGAGAACTCTTATCTTTACTTTAGAAGAAAAATATTCCATATTGTTCACAAAAAACTTTATTTTTCAATCTTACAAATAATTTTTGGAACATGTAAAAATATATTGACCAATTCAGAAGATAATACTAAGTTGAAAACAGATTAGAAGACACTAAATATACACTTAAGTCTGTCTTTGCTCCTAATGTAACAATGTACATTGCTTCAGACTTCCAAGATAGTTTGAATTTACTTCTGCTATAGAAGCTTTTCAAGGACTATGATGAATAATGAATTTTTCTTTGCAATCCATTTCAATGCAATCCAGATCAAAGTTGGGATCCCTGACAAAAAGTAAGGGTTTACAACAGCTTCAGATTTTAGAATATGTTTATTTTTAAGCCATGTCCAATAGACAAAATCACAGAGCTCAAACCTTGTCTTCTCTGGCTGCCCGAGATGCTGTTTTTCTCCATCTGTTGTATCCACCCTGGGCAATGGCAGATCATGCAGACTGCAGCTGACTCATCTATGCCACCAGTATATTTGGGACACGTACCATGGATCAGAAAATCAGGCTGGGATAGAAAATATATAGTTCCTGACATAAGTTGTTAACATGCAGTTCAAGACTGCATGAACAGGTAAGGAAGAAGCCACAGAGGTTGGTAACACAAAATTTCTTGCTAAACATTTCTTCCCAGTGCCCATCAGCCACCTCTGTTTTTGTGACACAAAAACGTTCCACATAGTAAGTATTCATCTAGAATTGACAGCTTAATTCTGTTCTTTGACACACATTAAACGATGGCCACAGTGGCAATCATATTTATTGACTCTGAACATCCCAGCAGTTCCACTACCTTCTTTGATTTTGTTTTTTACAACTCAGGTATTTGTCTCCCCTTTTTATAGTGGTTTGACAATGACACTGAAAACATATTAAAGCAACTGAAAATATTCCAAACAGTGAGGTTATGAAGGAACTATGTTAAAGGATAAGGAAAGCTTGTTTCTGATTTTTGAACCTTCAAATCCCCTCAATTATTTGCCATTTGAAGTCTTACAAATAGACCACTATTATTAGTAGCTTCCACAAACACCATATCACCATCAGCATGATCAAATCACACAGCATGGGTGGTGAAAACAGTACTCCAATAAATAAACCCAGAGACTGAAGATTTGTATGTGAAAATTCATGCTACAGCTACAAAATTCAGTGTGTGTTCTGGTGTTCTACAAGGTTTCCTCTTATAAATCCAAAACAACAATTTTAGTAGTCCAATTGTAATAGTATAGGGGTATACTATACTATATATACTATATATGACTGACAGAATAAAGGTATTTTTTTTAAAAGAATTTAATAATCACCCTCAGAGTTTCTGCATAATGGTGCCCACTGCTTCCAAATGGCACATGTTGTTGCTACTTTTGCCTCCATGTGGGAGAAAATAGTAGGGTTGGAGGAATGCCTTCTTCTGGAAATGTTCCGAGTGCTGCACCATTACATGTTTATTGTGGTACCTGAGCAAACTTTATCTGGGGAACCCTTGAGCAGTGCAAGGTAGGAGGGCTCATTAACAGAAAGGCAATATTCTTTATGTGTCACAATTTTAGTACACTGCACATTGCCTGTGGTGTAATGTGAAACAATCTCTCTTTTTTTGAGCCCAGAACATGTTTGTCTAGAGCGAGTATTCTTTTCAAGGTAGCCCACCTGGAAAGCCATACAAATGTGATAAGCCCCAACACCAACAGAAATAAGCAAGCCTAGGTCTATAGTTTTAAGGAATACAGAAGTTCCATGTCTGAGTAAACAATTTTAAACTTCAGCAAAAATACAGAGGTAATGAAATAACCCATTAATACTACAATGTGTTAAACTAGTGTACAAATTACAGTCAAATAATCTTTCTCTACTAGACCTGAATGGTGACAAATAACTTTTTTTTTTTCTTTTTCTTCCACCTTTCTAGAGCTACTTTTTAATTAATTACATGTATACACATGCACAGAATTATGTGGCTTACTCTTTTTGCAGAAAGAAAAGGCTTCCCTATAAGATCTGGCAGACAATCACATTTCTGATTAGCATTGCATTGGAATAAATCTAGATGTAGGCCCCTGAAGTCCTTAGCATGATCTCAAGTTTACATTAGCACAAATAAGTTGCCAGTCTGGTAACTCAAGATGACCTTACAAATACAACCTATAAATGCAAAATAAAATTTTGATGAGTCACAGAACAAGAAGGTGGAAAAAATCAAGCTTTCAGATTACCTGACCCCAGAAGACACATATTTCAGTTGGTTAGATATTTAGGTTAGACAACAGGCAAAACACCACACACAACTTCCTTATGAGGGTAGTCAAACATGGTAACAGGCTGCTCAGTGAGGCTGTGAAATTCCAGTCCTTGGAGATACTTGTTTCCTCAGTGGATGGAGCCTTAAGCAACATAAATTGACCCTGCTTTGAGTAGGGGCATTGGACCAGATGACCAGATGACCTCCATAAGTCTCTTCTCATAAGAAAGATGTCAACCTGTTAGAGCAGGTCCAAAGTTGGGCCACAAAGATGATGAGAGGGTTGGAGCACCTCTCCTATGAAGACAGGATGAGAAAGTTGAGGTTTTTCAGCCAGGAAAAGACAAGGCTCCAGAAAGACCTTATGGCAGCCTTCTAGTACTTAAAAGAGGCTTATTAAAATAAAAAAAGGGAGAGTGACTTTTTACACAAGCAGATAGCAATGGGACAAGGAGGAACACCTTTAAACTAAAAGAGGAGAGATTTAGATTAGATGTGAGGAAGGAATTCTTTACTCTGGGGGAGGTGAGGCACTTGAACAGGTTGCCCAGAGAAGCTGTGGGTGCCTCATCCTTGGAAGTGTTTGAGGCCAGGTTGGATGTGGCTCTGAGCAGCCTGGTCTGGTGAAAGGTGTCTCTGCTCATTGCAGGGGGGTTGGAACCAGATGGTCTTTGAAGTCCCTTCCAACCTTCCAACTATTCTATTCTATGATACTATTCCACAATTCATATGCCCCTTTTCAAGAATACAAAAATGGAAGTCTGTGTTTGCTATGCATACAAGTTTAGTGCAGAAATTCTAGAAATTAGGTCTCAGGACACTTTCCATATTGAAATTGCCTTTACAATGCCTCTCCCAGGGAGGAGCAGGATGTTGTCAATGAAGCAGCATTCTGATGCACTGAAATAGCAGGATATCATGACTTCAAGATTAAAAAGATAAAAAAACCGCATAGTACCTGGTTTATATTTGACACACTCATATGCTTCTCTGAGTCTTATTAGAATTTTAGTTCTAGTGCTTGAGTTGTCAAAATTATAAAGATAATATAAGTCAGAAATCTGAGCACAGTAATGCCTTGATATACCTTCTGTTGATGCTGGGGCACAGAATCATTCAATGAGAAACATTTTCACTAATGTTTTTTCGACTATTGTTTCTAATTATGATGAATTTACACATTCTATACAAAACAAAAACCTGGTACATTTATTCAGCCACATGTTTATCTACAGTAATAATAAAAATATAAAAAAAATTAAAGGACAAGTCACAGAATATGAAGATGTTGGACTCCCATAATGTAGCTTACCCAACAGTAATAATATTTTTTATTTGATCTAAATTACAATGGTGCCAAGTGAACCACAGGTTAAACAGTTCATCCGTGCATTTCCAGTCTTTCAGAATTAATTGGGTGACAAATTATTGTATTATTGAGCTCTAATTGCTTAAAAAAAGCATGTAATAGATCAGCTGCAAAACCAAAGACATATTACTGTGGTACTGCATGAATTGCCACTTCCAAAAAGAAAATACAAAACAGTTGTTTCACATTTAGGTTTACCTGATGAAATTTTGTTTCTGAACTCTAATATTTCTTTAACTTGAAGCTCTATGGTGATATTTTTAAAAGTACCACTTCAAATATATACTACCAAATTTTTCAACCCCACACTTACTTAGATTTTCTTGATTAAATACCAACTATTTTACAGCAAATATTATAAAAGTTAGTGATGGTTAAATAATTTGCCTTTTGGCCCCTAAATACATAATTTTTCATTTTGTTTGTTTGCTCCAAAAATAGAGACAGTAATTTTAAAAAACATTAATATTCTATTCATGATATTACTAAATTCCTGAGGTAGTGAAAATTTTCATCAGTTTCAACACAAATGCACACAAGGATACAATCTGAAACTTTGGAACTATTTAATCTAAGTCAGGAATATTAAAAGCAATATAAAAGGAATATAAAACATCATTCAATTAATCTATCACCACAAAGGAGGTGTATATTTAAGTTCTGGACTAAGCAAATGTTTACCTTCTTGGTCTCTGTCCTTTTTAAACAACTATACCTAGCAGAGAATGAAAAAACAAAACCAACCCCCAACTATGTATTTTTCTTCACAGCAGGCTATCAGAATTTGTCCAAACAGACATGCAACACCAAAACAAACAGAACACCCTGTTTTTTACTTAAAAAAAAATCTTGGGACAGCATGTTTTTACTTTGCTTCACTTACAGAAGCAATTATTTCATATGGACTTAATGTCTAAATTAAACAAAGTAAAAACACAACAAACAAACCAAAAGAAACCAATGACAATTTTCAGTGTTTTCTACAAGTTCTTGAGGTGGACTTCTTCCCTGGGGTCTCCATCTCTATTAGAAGTCATCTATCCATGACATACATGCTCACGCTCTACCCGATTCTGTAAACAACCACAGTACATTCTTGTGTCCTGTTGAGATCAGTGAACCTTACATGTGTACTTAAATTAATTTCTCTGTATAAGGATTCCTTAGTAAGCAAACAATCATGAATCCAACAATCATGCTCTTCAGTATTTATGACATGCTAGAATTATCATTTTCAATGGCCTTGATTTTCCACTGTTAGCAAACCCTCATCAGTACACACTGATTTTGTAGTACCAGCGGATCACCACAACAAAGAAATAAGTATATGTATAGAGATTTTTAAAATGTGTTTAATGTCTACTCTGTTGTTAGAGAAACAAAAAATTAAACTTCTGTATGTCCACATATTTTACTTTAGAGCAATTTAAAAATCTTACTTGGTACCTCTTATTAAAATGTTTGAGACTATAACAGTTATTTCACACTCTGCATACTACAGGTAACTTGGCCCATCCCTTGGATAACAGATGTGAACTTATGTGGGAGAGGACAGGATAGAGCCCCTCCTGATTCACTGAGCTATTGATGGCATTCCAGGAGAGCACGTGGGAACGAGATAGCTCTAGAAACAGACTGAAGCAGTAGGCCATGCAGCCCCTTTTCCTCTGTCTAGCAGATCCAAACCCACGTAACTAGGAAGGGTTGTTTGACATTTTATGACTGCAAAATGGTGAAGTTCTTCAGCATGAGGAGCAACAGCAGCATCTAGAGTTGTACATTCAGAAAGGAGTGTGAATTCAAAAGCATACATTGCACTTTCACGATTACCTAACCTCTAAACACCCTCCAGGAGCTACAAAAAAACCTACATTTTTTCTTCAGCTGTAGCTACAGCGTCACCTCCATAAGACATAAAATCAAAATTTGAATGTAGAACAAAAAAGCTTAAAATGTGACACATCACAAAAATTATGCCCAGTGCAGTAAGTACCATACTTAACCTACTTTGCCCTTCAGAATGTGCACTTTTTATTATAATTCTAATTTGGTCCACTGGGTGGATTGCTCCTCTTTTATCCACTAGGCTTGATCAAATCAGTGCAATAGAAGAATTGCTGATGCATGAAATGATAGGTCAATGTAACCTTGTCATGGAGTAATATCCCTGCAAATCACAGTAAACAAATAAAACTATTCATTTTATTTGCTCAAGGTATTAGGCATAAATTATCAAAACCTAAAGTAGGAACATTTTAAATGCAAATATAATATATTGCTGTATACTACTATATGAAAAACTCACTGAAATACCATCTTAGCACACAATATGGGGGAAAAGCTTTCACAAATAAATGGTGGTTTTAGTGGTACTACCATCTACCATCTGACTTTCCCACATCAGTATAAGCAATGGCTTCATACAATGAAGGATTTCTAAGATTTTTTGTCACCAAGATGTGTCTTTCTTTTCTTTCCTTGTCAATTACACGTCTCTGGAGTAAGTTCACCTAAACAGCTGGCACAGTTTTAGCACAATTTTTACACATTTTCTTTTTTGTAATTTTTATTTTTAATTAGTTTACCATTACAAAGTTAGCATGACATTGTTCAAGTTTTCATGTACTTAAACAGAGATTTGTCTATGAGATGATTCATGCTCACATAAGAAAATACTTTGTAAGACAAGTGTAAAGGTAGTAAAAATAGAACTACCACCCCCATAGTAACTGCTAAGACATCATCTGATAAAACATATTGGAAACACTAATATGTGATTTTATTCTTAGCAGCATTAGATGTTCTATGCAGACTTCTGCTCTGCATTGCCATTAATAAAAAACCTTTGTTTAAAACTTTTAGAATAAGCTACATATATGCTTGTGTGATCATATACACAGATTCTAGAGATTATGGTTGGTAATACAACTTACAGGATCTTAAAAGACTAGTGTTATGTAATTCTGAGAACATATGCTCATAATGGTTTTATGTAGCAACAGTCAAATGTTATTTAAACAAAATTTAAAAGGTATTTTTAACTGGAGTCTTCAATCTTTAATGGTTTGCTGTATGTGACAACTGTATAGAGAACAAATTACGTGAACTACTGAGTACTTATTGTGTGCTGAATTTCTGAGGTGGGTGAGGTTTTATTTCTTTCCCAAAATATCCTTAGGAAAATGCATTCAATTTTACAAAAAACCCCACCAATAAACTATTTTAAACTCTAGGGATCCATGAATGGAAAAAAAAAAAGATACATGATTATTCTATGTGAGACAATAGGTGTTTAAAATGAACGGTTTAACATAAAAAAATAGTGCAAAGTAATTTAAAATCTGAAATACAGTATTTATAGTTATACATTTAACATGGGAAAGAGGTGTTGGAATGAGGTCTTGAAAAGATTTCAGATTTTATTTGGGACATGAGGATGAACATGTGTTATCATGATAGATATCTCAAGTAGGGTGCTCTTGTCAGAGCAACTTTTCAGCAAACGGACATGTCAACTATGCAATTTACTCTCTAAGCCCCACAGACCATGCTACAATACCATTATTAGTTTTAAGCAGGGTCTACCTGGCCACACAAAAGACAAGATACAAATAATAATAATATTTCCTAAAAAGCTGATCAAAAGTTTCAAAATAAATTATTAGATATTAAAATATGCTAATCATGTTATCATAGGTTAATAACAAACATATTTCCCAATGTTTTAATAATAGGCTTGGACATTAGAAACTCTTACTTAAAAATACTGCCACATTATCTGTAGTGACAGATATCTCAGAAGAAATACAACTGGACTGATGACTTCTGGTGTTCCAAAAACCTGAAAAATAAAGTAAAACATAAAGAAATAACTTTAAAACAAGTTTTGTGACCGTATCCACATAAAATCTAGTAGAGATCTGAAGGCTCTTATAAACAGAATCAGCTGTTTTTCCTTTAATCTTAGGCTGAAAAGGCCTGTGACACAGTAGTCATGCCAAAAAAAATACTAAGAACATTCAACAAAGAGATCTGCAACTTCTCTGGTCAAAAATAAAGCTATCTATTTTGTGGTCAGTCTTAAAGATACATTCCTTAACCTATATTATACAGATTAGAAACTCAGAAGCTCAGTAACAACATGCAGTAGCTGTTCATCCTTGAAAGCAACAGACCAATGTCTCTCTGCTCTCCTTGCCAATACTGGTATTTATAAATGTTTTCCCCTTGCTGTTCTCTCACTTTGAAGCAGCTAAACCAGGCAGTATTTTCTTGCTGGGTTTTGGCCTCCCCTCACAGAAGGCACACAGCTGTCAGGGAAGCACGATGTTTTATGTTTGAATTCTGTTGCAGGGCCAGACACTGCTCCCTTAAAAGTCAGAGAAAGTTTTTCCTTGAAGTTAATGAGGAGCAGAAAGAGGTCTTGGGTAGCAAGTTGCTTCACTATTGTGTATATTTATAGAATCATCAGGGACATCTTCCCCTAGACCAGGTTGCTCAGAGCCCCATCCAGCCTGGCCTTGAACACCTTCCAGGAATGGGACAGCCACAACATCTTTAGACAACCTGTGCCAATACCTCACCACCCTCACAGCAGAGAATTTCTTCCTAATATTTGACCTAAACCTACCCTCCTTTAGTTTGAACCTATTACCCCTTGTCCTGTCCATGCCCTTGCAAAAAGTCCTCTCCAGCCTTCTTTAGGTACTGGAAGGTGCTATAAGGTCTCCCTTGGAGCCTTCTCTTCTCCAGGCTCTCTTAGCCCTTCCTTACAGGAGAGATGCTCGTCCTCTCATCATCTTCTGAAGTCTGAACTTGCTCCACAGGTTCATGTCTTTCTTATGTTGGGGAGCCAGAACTGGACACAGTACTCTAGGTGGGGTCTTGTAAGGGGGGAATAGAGGGGATTTCAATGAAGTGAAATGACAGGCAGAAACAATGCTACCACCTGAGGAAGGGGCTGAAATTCAGATATCTCAACAACACCCCAGATGTGATCCTACTTACTCTCTGACAACAGATAGAAGAGGCTACTGAAATAACCACAACAGCATAGGTGATTAGCAGACATCTTCTACCTATACTTGAGTGTTGCCTTACATACTACAAGCCCAAAGAGCTGGCAGCACCATCACATGGCTGCTGCTTTTACCCTTGCCTTATTCTCACCCACCTTTACTTTTGTACCCTGGGCACTGATGAGACCCAGTATTCCCTCCTGCTGCTCCTGGTAGGTTATTTTACAGTTGACTCATACCAGCCAGACCTGTGTCAAAGACACATTGCAGGGGCTGCTTTGAGAATAGGAACAAACAGCTAAATCAGAAGAAAGGGAAGGAAAAAAAAGAGACCAGTAACTATTTAACCTTGTCTAAGTAGCACAGACTCCAAACATTGAACTATGTCTCTTGCAAGAAACATCCACCACCTGAAGCACACAGGAAACTCACCAGATCTTGTACATTGTATTGGGAAGATGGATGTAAGCCCATAACTATGTGAGAACATTTATCCTGAGAAAAATAAAGTATCAGAAGAGCTATCACCTTCAGGTGTTAAAATCTTAACCTTTCTCATCTTTATCCATGATGCAATAAAAGGACAAGATAATCTTAATTTCTATCTGCTCGTCTAATCATATTTTATATTTTAAAGTAAATCAGCTTTAATGTATACAAGCATACAATAAAAAGGTTTGGAAAGCAGTAAAGCCATATATTCCAGCTCACTCCTTTAACTCCAAAGTTTTCTACTAATAGGAGAAAAGCTTCTCTGGACTTCATACAACCTGCTTCTGATACAGTGACGTTCTACAGCCCAGGTACAAGCTGTGAGGAGAGAGCTCAAATAGAAATGCTGGTGCATATCTGACCTTCGGAGACAATGAACTTTGACAACACCGGAGCTTGTCCCATTCCAGTGAAAGATGAACAAGCCATGCTACAGAAAAAAAAGCCAGGAATCTTGATAACCAAGTGCACTTAAACAACAACAATGTTAAGGATCTTGGACCTACGATGCTACGGCAGGAGTTTCAATTTGCCGCAAAGAGATGTCCGACATTCCTGTCAGGTTTACTTCCCCCAGTCCGCACAGCCACCACCCGCCCCAGAGCAGAACAGCGCCCGCTCAGCAGGGCGAACCCGCCTGAGGGAAGGGCTCCTGGGGCGCTCCAGCGGCACCATCGTCCCGACCCCGAGCCCGGGGCGGCTGCGCTTCTTCGCCGACAAGCGACACCNAGGAAGTTTCTGAAGGGCTGTTCCCCAGAAGCTGAGAGGCCATGCCAAGGGGAATATCTGTTTTATATATGCCTTGTTTTTAATCCACTTTCCTTAAGCATCTGTTACTGGAAAACAGCCTCCTAGGTTAAACAGACCTTTGGTCTGGCTCATGATAGTTGTGCAGCTCCATTATGTTTACCATTTCCCTTGAGAAAAGCATTTCAAGTGTCTCCATCCCTGTTTGCCAAAGGAAGCTGCATGTAGCAGGGGATCTTTCTGCATTCTGGGACTCTAATGGTTATGTGGTTGGCTCCGGGGGCATGTGTAGTTCTGCAGCTTCCTTATGGCCTTACACACACTCTCCCCCTAAGGCACTGAAATAATTTTAAACAGATGTAGCTGGGATACTGTTAGGTCTTCCCTGAGAGCATTACGGTGGAGTGGGTAAAATACTCTGATCCCAGAGGCATGAATCAGAGCCCTCAAGAGAAGTTAGAAAAAGCTGCAGCTTGGTGGAGGGATGTTAATAAAAGCCTAATTACTAAGGCCTGAGAGCTGAAGGTGGGAAGATGTGATTTTAACCACACTGCTCTGTTGCCACAAAAACTTAGAGGCATTAGCTGTGTTATCTGACCTTCCACCTGTCCCTGGACAGGTCTTCAGGGCTGACCCAATAATTTTGTAAACCTTTTCAGTTGAAGTGTTGCTTATTGCAGTCTAGTTCAAAGTGAATTCCTAATGACTTATTTTAAATGAAGATAAGCTTGGTAAAAGTCAAAATGGGAAAAAAGTGTGACTTTACACACACAAATGTTATAATTTATTTGTAGGATTCACATTATAAAAATCCTTGTTATCAATCATCATTAATATAGCTCCAAATGCATCTCACATTAACAGGCATAAGTGATACATTCAAATTACTTGATTAGGATTAACAGAGGATTGGCTTTCGATCAACTAAAAAAATATGGCAGCTTTCTAAAAACAAGTACCTCTTTGTGTCAGCCAAGCTGCTGAAAAGCAATATTTTAATTTTTAAAAATTCTTATTTTAAGACTGGATTGTAACCGGTGCATAAGAAACTTCTATACATGGAAAAGCAGAACAGAAAGTCAGGTCAGCTACTTAGCTTGTCTCTGATGTAAGACTTCATGGCTTAACCAATGAGAAGAACATCTCCTTCAGGCAAAAACTCAGATGAGACTATTTTATGCTTTTGATTTACCTTTTTGAATAAATGATGATAGAGAAAAGTGGTATCACTATAAGAAATGCTGTGGAATCAGCAGCAAGTCAAGAGGTTTGGTTGCTTTGATTAAGGTTTTTCATGTGGCATTGAGATGGTAGGAACTCGGTCATTTGTGCAGCAAGATTTCATGAGAGGGACTGCGCTTACTGCTTTTGAGATCAAGAGCAATACATTTGGAACATATTAAGGATGGTGTATTACATAGTCTATAAGTTTTAAAGAGCTGAGACACCTGTAATTGGAGGTAATCTTGCTGGATCATTTATCTTATATTCCATTTTATAAAATGTGCTTTGTTGTATGCTATGCTTTTCTCTTATACCTTTTAAATACGAAGGAAAGTTTTCTAAACTAAAATAACAATAATTAACACATCCTGGCATATGCTTCACAGGTAGAGGCTCTGCTGTGGTCTAACAGTCTGGCCTTGGGAGCAGGATAAGGACTACTGTACCTCAAGATTATTGATCCCCAAAAGGACTTGTGCAGAGAGGAACAACAGCTTAATGGGAGGGAGTGGGTAAATGCAGCAGTTCCCTTGAAGGGTAAAGCTCCTGTTGTCAGAGTACCCAGACAGCTCGGAAAAAACAGTCCCAGTGCATCACACCTGCTCTGGGTGGCTCATGTCCCTGTAGGGCACACAAATACTGCAGCTGTTTCTGGACCTTATGTAGAGAAAGTAAATTTCACATGACCATACTCTATGCTGTCTTGCAGATCTGTACAAGAACCACAGGGAATCTAAGCCTACATCATCATTCTAATTGTTTTTACCATCATCTAAGTTTTTCATCTTTGATAATGTGTGTATCTTAATTAGGAGCTGATTCTCAAGTGTATTGAAAAGCAACCAAACAAACCAAATAATTGTATAATTCTAATACATCATTCTGAGTATTCAAAACATCTAATTACTGTAGCTTATTAAAAATAGGCTTAAACTTACCCTCCTCCTTCCCCTTTCTTGAACATGCTCACTAAGTGTCAGACGTTCTAACATCTAGATCAGAAGCTAGATCTCAGTGTTATAGCTGATACCTGACACTTATTTTAAATTATGTCTAGGATGAATGAATGCATATAATAAAAAGACAAAGGAGATTCTAATGTACTTAGGCACTTTATGAGGAATTATTTTAATGTAACATACTATTCTGCTTTACTGGCTGTTTAACATTTAATATCTCTTAGCAGATTAAAAATGTTCTAATGAGAAAAAATAATTGAATGGTAAAACTAGAAGGTAATTCCCCACATTTAAGTCTTGGTGAATTCAGTACTTTGCAATCACTGTATTTAGCTTAGGAAACTTTCTTCTTCATGTGTAATGAGGCTCAATGATTTGGGTAGAGAGCAAATCCCACGAAGGCAATCCAACAGCTGCATACTGGAACACCCTGCAGAAAACTTCGGGGTTGTACCACAAACACTCCTGAGTTGTGCAGGGAAACTGGGGAAAGTGAAGCAGATAAAAACTTCTAAAAATTTTGGAGTCTTGTGCCTCCCCTTTTCATCCAGGAGGTAGAGAAGGGAACAAGCACTCCTTACTAGTATTGATAATTGTGAGTGCAAGCAAAGGTGGTCCATGAAAAGGAAAGGTTACCTAGCTGCTTTATTTTCTGCCTCACCCTCCTGCTTGACAAAAGCATAATGATCTTCAGATCCATGAACCTCTTTTTTTCCCCCTTGTGGGAAAAGTGTTTAACAAGCCCTCCCTCTAAAGAGAAAAAACCACTTCCCTGTAGACTGCCAGGATATGCTGAGCATGTTTAGTGTTGTTCTTTGTATATTCATGATCCCACTGGAGTAGCAGAGTTACAGTTCCAGTGTTCACAGGCAGTTTTAGAGAGTGTTACTTCCCCTAACAGGATTGCTCACGGTTCTGCTCTAACTTAACTGTTCAAGAACTGAACACAGATTCGATTACAGTACTTTGCAAGTAGCTTCTTCATTGTCATTATACAATTTATTTAAGCATTTTATTAAGAAGCTCAGACATAGCCTTAGGCCTCATGTAGGCACATAAGAAGATTTGGTTAATATTTTGGAAAATATAAAAGTGTAATCTTTGCCTGCTTAAAACTCTTTCAGTTCTTTCGGAGCAAATTAACAATAAGAAGTCACTGGAGCCACACTGCTGAAGGATCAAGTAATGCTGCAAAGAATGGGCTTCCTACATGGGGCTACTAAGGTGCACAAGCAATGTTTTATGACATGTAAAGTAACCAGATGTCAAGTGTTTGGCTGTTCTTGCAGGATTCAAGAAATGTAAAGCACTACCACTATTCCTGCTCAGAAGGAAAGCTAATTATTTAGATGTGAGGGGGAGAAATTAAGCCATTTCCATGCTCCTTTGGGATTACCATACAATCGCTGAGACCACCTGACAGTCTTTCCCATCTAATCTTTAGTGAGTGAATAGTTTGAGTTTTCCTTTCTCTTTTTCACATGTGGATCCTAGATTTGTGGAGAGCTGTCTGAAATAGGGGGAATGTGACTGACATCTCCTTTCCATAGAGATGAGATCTGCATGTGGAGATCACAGGCATGCCATCTGATCCTGAAAAAAGCGTGTGGGATATGACCCCAAGTGAAGATATGGGCTTCGGCTAATAAAATTTCTTTTAACCTGTTTTATAATTAGAGCCTGTTTTGAAAGCATGCTCTGTGATGTCTGGTTTGTGTTAAAAAGGAAAACGAAAAATGTTTTGTAGTAGCATACAGGTTAATACTGAAATATTGTTTAAATAGCTCAGTAGTGTTATAAGAACGAGAACTTATAGACAATAGGAATATATTGTTTTTGCAGACAATCCTAACTTTTAAAAGTACAAAATGATTGGTTCACACTATTGAAACTGGTGACATTGTTATTCACAAACAGAAATATTTAAGTTGTGAAAAATATCAGTTTATGGCCTTTGAATATTATTTTTCATTTTGAATACAAGTATCTCCTAAAAAAAAAGTGAGTTTGTTTTTCATTTTTCCCCTGGTGGTTCATCATGCCTCCATACTAAATGCTATGGTGATGCAATACCCAGTTTAGGACATTGCAACCACTGTCGTGGTAAAAGTCAATGATTCAGTGGCAATGGGAAACTACAAATGTAAAAAAAAGATTGCATTTTATGATGGGACAAATTGGCAGAAAGGTCAAAGTAGTATGTTGCCTAAAGTGAGTTACTTGTTCAGTATTGGCATCAATGGCCATGAAAGCCCATGACCAATATTCTAGAGAAGGGAGATTAAGGTGAGCTACCTTGGTACAAGGCCCATTTTGAAGTGCCTCAATAATTGTGCTCCTATGTGCACAATTTCATCCTATTTATGAACTTCTGAGTGGTCTGCTAGAATCATTGAACATTACTGAACAGTAAATTGTACCTACCACTAATGAAGAAATCTGAACTTATACAGACATTCTGTACAAGGCCTCTGAACTGAAATAGCTCAGTGAATAGCAACTTAGTTCACAACCTCAGTACAAACTGGCCACTCCTTCAGGAGGTCCTGGCCACTAACTTCAGTACATTGCAGCACCACATAGGATGCACCAATAGTCACCTGCAGAGGACATGGAGACCTACATGCCCTTGAGTGGATATCCATAACCCTTCTCAGTGAGCACACTGGCTTTGCACACAGACTCTGGTTGGGCTCTAATTAACATGGCCAAGCAGTGATGTAATCACCAGACCTGGGTCAGGGACAGGATGGGATTCTGTGTGTACTTAGGTAAATGTGTAACACATAAGAAATTAAGACATGATGAGAAGACAAACAGCATCGATGGCTTCCACGTTAAAGGCCAAAACTCACTATCTCTCTCTTACTGACTGGTCACAATCACAAGGTCAAACACATGTTTTGTTTGGTTTTCATTATCCATAAAGAAACATCTATGTGACTTCAAATCAGTTTGGAGTAAATATTAACAGGGATTAAAATCCATAAACATATTTAAAGGACCCTTTGAATTACATGCTCTTCTGCTGATTTTCTCTGGGCAAGACTATTCCTTCAATCAGTCTAAGGCCTTGGATCCTTCTTCTCTATGCTGCACATGAACACTTACCTGACAAGGCTGAGCCTTGCTGGTTGCTGAACACTTCCAGGTCCTCAGTGGTTGGATATAGTGGTTAAATGCAAAATTATTGAAGATACCTTCAATATAAAGGTAATCTCTTTGGAAGAAAGCTCAGTAGTTTTGAAGATTTAGGGATCCTGCTTGGTAAATATATTTTAAAAGTTTGGCAGGAAAATCTAAAAGGTCTTTAAGTTGACTCTGTCATGTGCCAGAGTGTCAGACCCCACATCTTTACCACAGGATTCACAAGAATCTCATAAGAAGTGTGAAATAATTGGAAAAACTATTAACAGAGGAAAAAACCACCTTGATTCTACAGCAAACCA
Organism: Calyptomena viridis; assembly: GCA_013390005.1. Taxonomy (NCBI): domain Eukaryota; kingdom Metazoa; phylum Chordata; class Aves; order Passeriformes; family Eurylaimidae; genus Calyptomena; species Calyptomena viridis. The sequence goes on along the minus strand of WEIV01011277.1, from coordinate 25,108 downwards.
TAACATCTGACAATAACCTGGGAATTATACTTTTGTTTCTTACCACTCAGTATGAGAATATTAAAAATATTTAAAAGTGCCTTGATAATTGTGCAACTACTTGGAGAGAGATACACATTTTCTGAGTGGTCTGCTAGAGTCATTGAATATCACTGAACAGTAAAAGGTGTCTTTCATTTAAGAGTTTCAAGATAGCAGCATTTTATATTTCCTATTTCTTCACTATTCAAGGCTAATTTTATATATGGGAATTTACAAACTGAAATACTTAAGTTGTAGTTACTTTCAAATGCAATATCTCAAAATCTGTAAATAATTGAAGATTAAATATTTCTTTCAAAAATTACATCTATAATTTAATATGGAAGGAAGAATTACACCACGATGGTTTTAGGAAGGATGAGGATGTCTCCCAATATAGTTTAAAAAACTTTCTTATTTTTTCTATAATACTAGTTGAGGAGGTAGGAAACATAAGTTTATAAATTTGTTGGATTATTGCAATGAAAATCTGGTCAGTTAGGACCAAAAGATGAATCCTGCAACCTTTTCTCAGGTGAAAGTGTTATTCTATTTGGCCCTTAACTAAAAATAATGTGATTAGTGACACATAAAAACCCAAAAACTATCTGAAGAACCATGTTGGTTGTTTTTTTTTTTTAAATGCTTGAAAGTTTGTCCAAGTGTGAAAATCACTTTTCAACACAGAAAACAGACCAAATCTCAAGTGTTTTAACCATATCCCATTTTTTTGTTAATTAATATGAATTAACTACAAGATGAATTGGTTTATATGATATGTCTATTACACCAATGACATTTAAGTTTTAAAATTAGGAAATGAATTGACCTTGAGCAGCATTTGTACTCAAAATTCATAATTAAGAATATTAATAATTTAATTTTATAAAATGAATAGCTGTTGTAGTTGATTGGAAACAGCTAAAAGTATAAAATGTGTTTTGTGAATGCAAAATTAAAAGTTAATTTTATTATAGAGTGCAATTTGCCAACTAGAAATAAATTCTTGAGATGTAAGCAATATATTTTTGTAATGCTCTATCCTTACATCAGAAAGGTCACATGTATATTTAAATGCCATATTACTAAAAAAGTTTAATGATTTCAATTGAAAAGCTATTCATAGATGAATATGAAACAGCTATGATGAAACAGCTCTTTTTCTAATTAACTATTTAAAAGCTTTAGGGAGAAATAATGTTTCATTAAATATTTTTTATATTCTAAACTCTTACTTTTATTTACTTTGCGTCCTGAGTCCCTAATTTTCTGCTCCCCCCCATTTTTTCTTGTGTACTATTCTCTCAGATTGAGATTTTCATTAGCATTTGATACTGTGGGTTTTCACTTAAATGTCTCTCTCATGACAAGTGTTTAACCAATTTTGACTGTATGTATTTTTAACCTGTGCACTTTTATGTCTTAATGTAGCCATTACACAGATACACAAGGTGCATAGGCTACAATATGCCACTCTTTGGGTTTGGTTTTTTTAATCAGACACCACTGCCTCCTTGACATGGTGCTGGCACTGCCTGGGTGATGGTCTTTTGCTTAAAACCTGAATTACTTGCAGCTCACACTTAAGTGAGTGGGAAAACTTTCAGTATTTCATACAAGCTGTGTCCTGAAGAATGAAAATGATCCTAAAATAATTTGGCTAGACTAGACAACATAGATGCTAGGCAAATTCAGTCTGTCTTCCAACCAGAGAAATATATTTCCATAATAGTCCAGCTTAAAAATCATCATGATTATCGGGCTATTTTCTGCTAGTTACCTATGCTCTAAAAGGAACAGTTCTGTAGTTCTTAGGCTAAACTGACACCACAAACCATCCAATACATTGCTACAGCTCCTGTTAATACTTCATCTTGATCTTGGTGCTTACTTAGCAGTGAAAGGCCATTACCATGTAGGAATTATTCTGCCCTCTAAGAGACAATTCACACTCTGGGATATTGTTGTTTCTGCTGTACTACGTTTTCAGTAGTTCTGATCCAAACACAGAACTGAAAGACTATTTAGTGAAACAAACTCCCTTTTAAAGAAGTCCTAAATTTTCTAACTCTACATTCTTAATCTACCTTAATATCAAAGAAAGGAAGCAGTTTGTCACTGTGTGCCACAAAATGTTTTAAAAAACAGAAACATTGTTATTCCTGATGAAATACTTAAATCCTACATCAGTAGTAAATGGGATGTGTTTTTGTCTCAGACTTTTTTCACTAAGGACTTCTGGATCAGGTCCATCAGTTATTTCCTGCCTTGCTGTTGCTCAATGTGGAACACTAAAGGTATCTTCTACTTAATATCCCTCAGCAACATGCTTCTAGAGCCTGAATCTTTGGCAACAAATGCTAAGTAACGAAGCTAAACATTTCTGACAAGGTTTTCTATAAAGGACAGGTTATAAGATTCTTCAGTAGTAAAGAGGGTAACTGCTTCGTTATTAATTTAGTAAGTTGACCCTAAGAATATGGTGCGGGAAATTCATTCAGAATCATAAACAACTAAATATTTTTAAGGAGCTGTACCAGGGTTACTGTCATTAACTTCTCATTATTTCAGATATGAGAGTTCTTGTGGTATTGTCTCATCTCATTATTCCCCAAGAGAAGAGATTCTTGGCAGTATTTGACATACATACAAACACATCAGTTTTACATATCCTGTCATTATAAACATTTACTGAGCTGTGTTTTTTCTTGATTCGGGAGTACATGGCAAAGTGTATCTTTATCAATATTGTTGTGCCAAAGCTTGTTTGACAACTGCCACCTCAGGATCTCACCTGAAGCTGAATGGCTCCAGATTAGTCCTAATCTGGACTAGTCCTAGTCCTAGTCCTAGTGAAGTTCCGAAGACACTTTTTATTTCACTGTCTCATCAGGTAATCAGAAAACAAAGCTGACTTTATAAAAATATAAGGAGCAACTAACATAATCCCTATGTTAAAATGCAAAATTTAGCAAATTATTGATCAGGTTACTCATTTGTTTGGCTATAGAGATTTGAGTTAAAAAAATAAATAAGGAACTCATTGCAGTAAAAAAGGTCATTATTTTAAAAGTATGCCTAAACTCATACTTACGTGATGCCCAGTGAGAGAGAAGGAACCCTAAAAGCTGCCACCGTATACCAGGTACTTTTAAACGGTTTTGTGCCAAGTATCTTCCCCTCTGCAGGACGGTGACTGCCATTTCATCCTACTGGCAGGGTGACAAGTACCTCACCCTTATATTCTTCAGTTTTACAGAAGGATAACATCTGGGGAGCATTTTTGGCTCTGCTACACTTCAGGCCAGGAACGGCTGCTTGTGGCTACCCCTGTGGCCTGGACCTCTCTGAGAAGAGGCATCATTGACGCTGACTGCTGCTCACCTCTGCTCAAATATATATCCCAGTTTGTAGAACGTGACCTGTGCGTTCACTCCCAGTATTGGCACAATGCATTTCTCTCATCTCTCTCAGCTTCATGCGTAGGAAACAAAATAATGACAACAATTAAAAAAACCCCAACCCACCAACCAAAGCGAACAGGCACACCGGTCCGAAGCAGCTACCGGGATTTTAAATGTGTTTACCATAAGCAGCTCTCAGGTCACCGTGCGCTGAGCTCCGCGCGGCCGCTGCGATGGAGCCGGACCCGACCTGCCGCCTCCGCGGGAACTGGCGGGAAGGCGGCGGCCGCGCGCGGAAGGGGAACGGAGGGGGATCAAACGAGACCGACGCGGCGGGACCGTCCCTGCTGACCCCGGTGTGAACGTGTTTATTTCACGCTGCGGTCGCGGGTCGCTTTACAGAAACATCTCATGCTAGTCCCCGCGCGGGGCCGAGGACGGAGGGGAACACGTGTATTCAAACGTAACTATTAAATAACCTGTACACAAAATTTCAGTCTTTTACCCTGAAAACACCGAGGGCCGGACCCTGGAGCGGCCACACCAACGCTGCCTCCTCACCCCCGGATGCCTATAAACCTTGATCCCCGGGCCGGGCTGGGCCGGCCCCGCTCTCGCCCCAGCGCCCGCGACCTCCTCTCAGCCGCGCTCCGGGACGGGACGGGACGGGTGCCTACACAGGTGGTCGCTGCGCATGAAGCGCTTCCCGCACTCGGGGCAGACGAAGCGCTTCTCACCCGTGTGAGTCCGCAGGTGCCGCTGCAGCTCGTCGGAGCGGGTGAAGCTCTTTCCGCAGAAGAG
>WEIV01011277.1:7719-20792 GCA_013390005.1 Calyptomena viridis | reverse complement strand
TCCGCAGCCGGGGATGTGACAGATGTGCTGCTTCTTCTTGCCCGGCTCCGCCTCCGGGGCGCTGCCCGCGGCCGACTGGCAGTTGGGGCAGCGGCAGCGGCGGCACCTCCTGGCCGTGGCCGCCAGGGGAGACTTGGTCTGCAGCAGGGCGGCGATCTGCGTCTGGTACTGGGCGAAGTCCGAGTGCCCCAGCACCAGGCTCCGCGGCAGCGCCGCGGCCGCGGGGAAGCGGTGGCCGCAGCCGCCCGGGGCGCCAGCCTGCTGGATGCTCCACCAGGGGATGTCCTCTGGCGGCGGGTTGGGCGACAGCTGCCGGCAGGGCTGGGCGGGCGGCAGCAGGTTGGAGTACCCGGGCGGCAGAGCGGCCTGGGTGGCGTAGGGGACGTAGGCGGGCGGGCAGCTGGACGGCAGAGCGGCCATGGAGGAGGGCAGCATCTTGACGGGGGAGAACTCGTAGGGGTAGGAGGGGTCCGCCGGGGGGGTGAGGGGCAGTTCGTGCGACCCCCCGAAGGAGGGCTGTAGATGGTTCTTCTGTGGGGTCAGTCCCAGGCTGGGGTGCGGCGGCGGCAGCCCCCCCGGCGAGTGAGCCGGCATCTCGCCGCTCCACGGATGGAAGATCCTGGAAGGGGATCCCAGAGTCGGGTCGTAGGAGACTGGCAAGAAATCCGAGGGCGCCGCGCCTGGCTGTCCGATCCGGCTACAGGTAGCGGCCAGAAGAGCCAGGGGAGAGTGCTTGGCCAAATCTGGGGAGGCGTTGGGGGTGCGGTCCTGCGCAGGAACGGGAGGGAAGGAAGGAAGAGAGCGCGTTACTCACCACCAGCCGCGGGAAACTTCCCGCCCCGCTGCCCGCGCCACCTACCGTGCGGGGCCGGGGCCACCCCGCCGCTCCCCACACGGCGGGCAAACTTTCCGAAAACAAGGTGTGTCCTGTGGGCAGGACGGACTCGGCTCCCCCACCCCCCCCCGAGACCGATACCGCCGGCCCCACCACAGGTCTTGGGCCGGGGAAGTGCTGTGGGCAGAGGGGCAGCCCCCGCGCCTCTCACCTTCCTTGCCACGAAGCACTGCCTGGAGTTACTGTCAGGCTGCTGGCGGGAGAGGGAAGTTGCGGACCCGAGGAGCCCGACTCGGTCTCCTCACCTCCACGGGGTCCCCACCTACCTTTGCGAGCCGCCCGCGGGGTAAAGCCCCAGGAGGGAGGCGGCTGACACCGGCTGCCCCCGAGCATCGCGAGTCACAACCTCGGGACACGGCGCCGCGCAAGCCGCACTGGGGACTGACCTGGAGGAAAGCCTGGAGCGAGTCGTTCCGGAGGACAGCCACTGCAGCCATGGCTACTGCGCCCGGGGCGAGGAGAAGGCGCCGGGGCACTGCCGAGGCATGAGGACGCCGAGGGGAAGACGAGAAGCTGCCCAGTTTCCTTCTCTCTCCTCCTCTTTCTTCCCTTCCTTCTGATCTCTTCGCCTCCGTGCGCGTCCCCCNGCCCCCCCCCCCCCCCACGCGCTGCGCGATCTCCGCGGACTGTCTGACTGCGCCAGGATCACCTCCAAGAATTTGATAAGGACTTTGCTGGGCCGCCAACCAGTCAGAGGGAAGATTTATGGCTTTGAAGTTTGCCGCTACCCAATCATCAAAGAATAGCGGCTCTTTCAGAAGCGAAAGCAAATCCTTTGAATCCACAAAGCTCCTATGGTGTGTTTGTTGGTCTGGATAAAAGAACTGATTATTAGGGGGGATGGGAAGGGAGGAGATAAAGGCGGGACAATTAATGAAGTAATCACTATGTGGGAAATGTATATACACAAATAATTGGATTTTCTTGATCAAAGGACCCCTTACCGCCTAGAGACCCTCGCGTTGGATGTGCAAGACACTGGATTCCCAGGGTTTTTTTGTTTTTGTTTTTTTTTTTGTTTGCAATTAAGAATTTGTGGCAGACCCCGAAAGTGACGTGTCTTTTTTATCACTCGAGAAATCTGCCTCCGGATTCCTCTGATAGTGTTTAATGACTCAAAGTAACAGAGTACAGCGAGTTCACCTGATCCGGGCTGGTCGATCCCAGCCGTAAAACTTCCCCGGAGTAATTGTCGGTGGTTCCTCCCCGCTCCCTCCCTCCGCCCGCCCTTCCCCCGAGGCTGAGGGATATGCCCTCGATATGACTCCGCAAATAACCGCGCGTTTTCTCCTCCGATAGCGGGGTTTGTTTCACTTCGCTCAGCCTGCGTTGCTCCCTTGTTACCGGAAGCCCCCGCCTGGCGCGGGGCCAGGGCAGGCGCCCAGCCGAGCTCGGGGAGGGGCGGCGGGCTGCCACCGGCACCAAGTGTTCCCGCAGGCAGACACCGACGAACTGGGCAGCCGGGAAACCGAAGGGAAAAGTTTTCCTTTCCCTAGAAGCAGCCGAGTGTGAAAGATGTAATTTCTTTAAATGAAGACCGGAGTCTCTCTTGGCGGGCCTGCCGAGCCGGCCTGCTTGGGCCGGAGGCGAGCGCGGGTCGAGGCGGCTCCTCGGGAGCCCGGACACTGCTACGGGGTCCCTGCCTCACTCGCTTGCCCACCAAAAGCCAACTCGGCCGCGAGCGCTCTGCTCACTCACCCCGCACCTTCCGGCCTCTGTCTATACATGTAGCTATGCGTGTGTGTATGAAGGATCTAACCTGTTTTGCGTTCGACCATGTGTGAGGCTATTGACCCTCTAACCAGCACCAGGCACATCTGGGTCACAGCTTGCCGGCACCGCCAGCTGCTGCGCTCAGTGGGCCGCAGAACTGGCGGGACTCCTCGCACTGTGCCGCCCAGCGAGGGGCAGGCGGGGCCCCGCGCCCCGCCGCGGGCTCGCTCAGCTCCGCGCTCCGCCGGGGGCCCTGGAAACGCGCTCCTCTCCTCGTCGCTTCCTCATCTGCTCCGAGGCCATGGCAAACGCCGGCCTGTTTGGCCAGGTACCAAACGAGGACGTTCAGCTCCGTCCTGAGAGGGTGGGAGTGCCTTTCGGACAGATGCCGACTGGCTCTGGTCCTCTGGAGCTGTTTGCACAGGTAACTTGATCCTCCCCGCAGTCGCTGGATTCAATTGTATTCGCACCGCCACTGAAGTCTCTTTAAACGCCAGCACACAGAGATCTTTATCTGCCTTTCCTGTGGAAACAATCACCGTCCGCTCAAAGACTTTCAAGAGTTGTAGGGCTTGAATTAGATCGGTTTCTTTGAAGGGATTAAAGTGCCAAGTCCTCTCCCACGGCTCCATATTGAGTCCTAGGGAGAAGTAAAAGCTCGACCCCGTGTAACACTGATCCCCCACGATTAGGCTCTTCCAATGCGCCAGGTAACCGCTTCACCAGGTCGGCAAAGTGAAACAAGGGCCCCACACTCAGCGTTTTTATCACGTACTGATGCTGCAGGACTCCGCGGCCCGGCAGCAGCCCCAGGCAGGGCACAAGGCTGCGGGCAGCGGGGTTCCCCATCCCCCTACGAGGGTGCAAGGCTCACGGGGTCCAGCACCTCCATCCATAGCGTACACCATTTCCCAGCACCGCCGATGTGCGATCCGCCGGGGGCTGCGCCGCGTCCACGCGGGACACGGCGGGAAACGGGAAACCACAGCAAGCCACGGGAGGACGCGCACACAGGCACAGCCTCGCACACCCCCGCCCGCAGCCGTCGGGTGCCCTGGGCTCACTGGCCAAGCTCCAGCAACACCACTGGAGCCGCGTCGGGGCAGGACGTAATTATCGTCCCCTCAAGTCTTGAGCTGTAGCCAGCGCAGCCGGAGCCGAAGCAGGATCCTGATGGGGGCAGCCCGACCCGCAGCTCTGCTCTCTGGAGGAGCAATAACCCGCCGGACAAGCGAAACCGTGGCGCTCCCACTTGAGTTGTCCCTAAACTTCTGTATCCCCAAACTTATGCCAACGCCAGAGTTCTGCGAGATAACAGATTTAATTCCTACCTCGATTTCTGTTAATTCGTTTTACCTAATAATTGCCAGAAGAACACTCGGAACAATGTTTCTAAACGAAGTGAGAGTGGATAAGTAGCTCAGGAGACACTGAACATCCCGAGGTTCCCTCCAGTCTTTAAAGTACGTTATTTCTAGATATCTAGATGAACCAAAACGATTTGTCAAGTTACAAAAGAGTTAGTGGAAAGCTGGATAAGTTTCTATACAGATGCCACACTACAAATGCCATAAATCTGCATCCAAGAAAGCACATTACTTAAAAGTCGAGAATAAATTCTAATTTCTGGAAGAAACCAATGGGCTGAAAAATGAAACGTTGCAGTCATAATTTTCTGTACAAATAATTAGTGTTCAAACTCGGAGCATTTCAGTCTCCTGAAATGTATTCTTAATGAAGTGATGTTCAGAGCTGTCATTAAAAATGCAGGGCTGGAAGATCAAAGTACAATATTTATTTTAGAAATTTGTTTCAGTTATCAGGAGATACAGGTATCAAGGCCAAGTGTCAATTCAGTTACACAAAGCACTATTTCTATGAGAAATGGGCTGCCGCCACATCCTACTGTAAAGCAAAGGGACACCAGAGCTGAGTTGCAGCGCGGGAGGCGGCGCAGCGCCGGCGGCGGTGGGGGGGTGCTCCCTGCGGCGCAGCCGGGCCGGGGCCGCTCAGAGAGCGGCGCTAAGAGGCACAGCCCGGCTCCGAGGAGGTCGCCTCTGCAGCCCCGCTTCGGCCAGCAGATCAAGGGGGCGATCCCGACCGGCGGGGCTGTAGGGCCCGGAGCGTTGCTTTGGCCCGCTGGCAGCCGCAGCACCGGGGGGGAGCACGGCGGCCCGGATGCAAGAAGAGCTGGAGCCCGAATTGCTACAGCCACGGGGCTGAGGTGCAAGGGGCCCGGCTCCCACAGCCTCGCTGCCTCCACGGGCCCCTGCCTGATACAGCGAGTGGCACCTACCACCCCCAGGGCCAGAGGGGCTCAGGATGGCTACTGTCGATTTAAACACAGTGCACATAATCCATGAGTCACCATCACCATTTTCATAGATGGGTGTCCTCAAAATCAAGATTTTTCAAATTCAGGTATCCCAGAGTGGCTGGACCACCACCATGCAGGGCTCTGGGGACCTTGCTTTGAATGCAGGTAGCAGAGAAAAAAGTACTTGTGATTAACAGCTGCTTGTGTGACAGCTGAAACCTCCATCGTTTCTGCTGTGCCTCTGTCTCCTGGGCCTGGAGCACCTCATCCTGGAGACTACCCCAGAGCCTGTCCCAGTGATGGGTCACATTGCCATAGCCACACTCTGTCAGGACATCCACAGTCCCTCCAAAGATCTTCACAGTCCTCTGCAGTTATAAACTGCTCAGTCCCTCCTGTGATCTCCCACTCCCTCAGCCCTTCCAGCATAGCCATGAATAACAAGTCTGGATGGGCTCTGGCCACCTGCTTGCCCCCAACTTGAGGATCTGGGGTTGCCTTCAGACACTGTTCTTCAGCAATTGTGGCAAAGAACCATAAACAGGATGATTTTTAAGTGAACAGCTGCATTAACATTTAGCCAAGCCTTCTGGTCAAGTTGTCTACAAGACGTGGCAGAATTTAAACTTGAAAAGGGTTTAATAAGCTTGCTCCAAAAGGCAGTGTCTTCACACCATCCCTAATTCTGTCTGGTTTAAAGATTTAGTAACAGAAACTGCCTATCCACAACAGCAAGAAGTTTCACCAGAAGATAAATTAACCTAGGTATATACCTCCAAGCATGTGTGGATACGCTGCAGCAGTTCTGAGTTATGTCCCACGAATATTAGTTTTATTTACTTCGGCATATTCACATTTTTACATGTAGGCAACATGACTGGCATAATAAGAGGAGCACCAGTTCACAGAGTGTAATTTGAACATCAATAGATGAAAATAAAAGAAAATAAAAGAAACATTAACAACTGCTATGGTATGTCCTGCTTTTTTTTCTGTACATAAAGGAAAAACACAACACCCTAGACAAGATCGGCACATGTAAAGGCCCATTTAGGACTTAAAGCCTTGCCTCAACATTTCCCAGTCTAGGTATGGATTTCACAAAGATTAATAAGAGGACTTCCCAAACTTCTGAAAGCTGAGCTGCCCTTTAAGAAAAGTAGGACAAATTTTATGCTTCACAAAGTTTTACTGCCTGTTGTCAAAGGTTTAAATATCTCAACGTATTAATCTTCTGCTCCTTCCTTGGCTGGCCCTTTGTGACTTCTCCTCATGTTTTAGGGAACATTGGTGAATATTTCTGGATATACTTCCTTCCCTTGTTTCCATACTTTAAAAAAGAGTCAGACTCTTAACCATAACAATATTGAAAGTGTTACTCTTGGCTCTACTTGGAATGCCTGGGTTACTTTTTAGTTCAAAAAAATCATTTCAAATTCTCTGGAATCGCCTTTCTGCCTCTGGCATACGTGGCTGCATTTTTGTCACAACCCTAATAGCAAGAAATGGACTTCTATAAAATGACAAGCAAGCCAGGAGTCTGGTGAGCAGCTGAAAAGGATCCGCTGTGTGCACCCTGCTTGTCCACTCATTTGGGGAAACATTAGGTAAAAAAAGCCTCCATATTTTTGATGGAATGCATTTACTTGAGGAAGACTGGATGGGAACCTTTAATTTTATGACTACAGATACTTATAGCCATTCTTTTTTTTTTTGCATTGCAATTATTCAGTATGGAATGAGAACGTAATTAAATTGTTATTTGCTTCCTTTTAACTACAGAGAGTATATTATCTAAAAACTGGGTCTCATGGTAATTAATTTTAGTTACTTAGTATATTTACTGACAAATTAAACAGCTGTCTGTGTCTATACTATGTTAGAACTGGAAACAGCACAAAGTTTATTCAGAAGGATCATTGTTCAATCCACACATAAATATTGGATGATCATATGGCTGCCACATTGCTATCGATTTGGCTGAATGGATTAAACTGACACTGTAAAAATACACCTGTTACTTAATGAGCTCATGCTGCAATTTTAGAACATTTTGGTACAGAAAAGATTACATATTTTCTAATGGCAATCTTTTTCAATATTTCAAGCATCACTTCTGAAATAACCCATTCTTCAAGGACTACTGAACAAGAATGTATAAAATAATCCATAATCTTCCTTATAAAATGCAAGTGCTCTATACAAACTCTTCAACAACTCCACCTTAGCTGGGGAAAAAAATAGAGACAGAAGGAAAAAGTCCAGTAGTTGGATTATGAGGGTCAAAGCAGGGACACAGATATGGTACATGACTGGCATTGAAGGTGTGTTAGGTAAGAGATATTGTCTTCACAGCAATGGAAATAATCGAAGATCATCGCTGTGTAATGCTTTTAGGGTAGGTTGTTCCAGTAATACATACATGCTAGTGAAAGGCAGTTTTCTGTGCCTATCAACTATGACACTGGTCAGTGCCCCTCAACAAAGGGAGAGTTTTTGAAATGGACCTAGAAAAAAATAAATTTCTAAATTTTTCTAAAACAAAAAAACGTTTTGTTTTTTAAAACAAAAAAGGTTGGGTTTTTTTTTTGTTTGTTTTTTTGTTTGTTTGTTTTTGTTTTTGTTTTGTTTTGTTTTAAATGCCAGTCTTCTTGGCTGCTACCACAGGCCCAGGATCCCACGAAAGACTGAGGACAGCTTCAATTACAATTTTGAAATTACTTATCTCTCCCTAGCTGAACACTGCTCTCACAGACTGGCAGAAACGTCTTTTTCAGGAAAGCAGTGCACAGTGTTTTTGTGTCATTTCATAACTTAATGCCATAAACAATGCGGAATAATACATAAATAGGGAAATGCATAAATTATATGAACTACCCAAATATAAACTCACCTCCCTCCAATTCTGAAAATAAAACCATCATAAAATTATTTCAAATGTATACAATATTTGCATTATGCTTTCCATCCTCACAGAACTACAGAAATGTGAAGTTATTCTCACCATACTCTTACACAGTAGAGTCACCTTCCGTCCCCTTCTTTACAAAGGGAACAACCATTGCCATGCACACAACTGCTCCAGGCTTGGAAAGAGGAGCTCCTTGCCTCAGTTCTGCACATAGATTACCAGGCTGCTCCTCACCAAACACTTAAACCACTGACAGCAGCTCAGCTGAAACCTCAGGAGCACCAGCTCAGGCATGTACCTCCTGCTGGCTGGCTGGCCATGCCAAATCAAAGCAAACAACCCTAATCTGGGAATAAATCACATTTCACTTCACTCTTCAATCAGCCCCTATTGCTCAGGGGCAAACAGCTTGACCAGCTGTTTGAGAACCCAGGACAACAAGAGGAGAAAGGATACTTCCCTCAAAGACAAGGATGTCAGCATGGCCATGACTCCTGAACCAGTCCAATGAAAAATATAATTTTTCTCACACTTCTGGAAACTGAGACAGAAGGGGGGGGGCAGGGAGAAATCTTCAAATGGGTACACCTTTTGGCTTCTCTTCCTCAGTAAATTTCACATTCCCATTTTCCTACTACATGAAGGAAGCCCTCATATGCTTCTAGCATTGAGCTGAGAGAATCACATATTACATACGAAAGAACAGTCTGTAGCAAAGGACAGATAATGCAATGAAATGTGATTTATTGGTCTAAATTACCTAATCTTTATGCTTGGAAATAATCTAGACTACAATGCCGCAGCGCTGGCACTTCAATGCCCAAATGTTATAGAAATATGTGACTGAAAATCACTGACTGCTCCTTAAGAGGTCACAAACCAAAAAGAAACATTTTCTAAGTTGTCTTCAAATAAGAAATCCTGGAGAAAAAAAACAGTCATGCAATTCCATCAGTGTCATCAGACTAACTTTCTAAAATGCAGTCATCCTTATCAACACATTAGAAAAATAATATTCTTTTTCTGTGAAGATTCTTACAGAAGTCAGTGGAATAGATGGCCATAAAAACTGAACTGGGCTCACAATTTGCTACTTTTTTCCACTTCTATCACAACATATGCTAAGTGTACTTGGCACATGGAGTGACTCAGAAAGAAGCTGCTCTATAGTGTCAATGATTCCCTTTAATGAGATATAGTTACCAGTTGATTTATGAATTTCTCCTGCCTGTTCTCATTTACTTTGCTCTAATTTAAGGGTAAGGTAATTTGGATTCTAGAATTAAAACTGTTTACAAGAGAACATAGTAATCAAAATCCCTCTTAAATAAAGTCTTAGAAATGTACACACTAAGTTTAGAGGTAGTTCTAGCAATGTGCATAGCCTTATCCATTAAACTCTACAGCAAAGACTCGAGAAAGTGTTACACCTTCAGTTTTATCTAGTCTTCTATATTAGTATAGCATTCCTGTATCAGGAATGTAATGCAGGAAAAGACAAAATAAACTTTCTGCTTCAGCCTTCTGATACCCTGATGACCTTCTCCTGGGAGATACCATGCTGTTAATTTAGATACCATATGCCTCACTGGTCATCAATTCAGTTGCTGCTCTTTATTTTATAGCCCTCACAGGGATTTTGATCACATTACCTATAAAACTAATCACTTCCTCTGTCTACTGTTGCTCTAACTGCCAGACAAGCTCCAGCTGATTAGTATTTTCTTATAAATACTTAGAAAGAGCACAATCTAGTTAGCTTTGTTCTTTCCTTTGGCACATGCTGCTCTGCTATCATTTATACACTATTTGCAGTGCTCTAGTAAAGCATCAACAATTAGAAAGTGGCAGAGGAGGGATGCAGGAAAAAGGAAACAGAGCTACACAAACTCTGATCTAACACTACTGGTCTAAATGCAAGCCAGCATTTTGGGAGGGGTCAGAAGCAAAAGGCTAATCATCTAGGTGGAGAGAAAACATAACCTCTGAGCAGGCACCACATCAGTGCTGAGATTGACTGGAGAAACTAAGAATGAGGATAGAATCACACACGCCAATGCTGGGGTCACTGATTATGAGACTACCAAGATGAATGCAGCAGTTCTTTCTGAGTGATTGATTGAAGCTGTTCTCATATTTGTGGGGTATTCTTTTTTAGCCAAAATAACATTTTACTCTACACAGCCATATAAAGCCACCTCTGACATTCAACTCATATATATATATATATTCAAACTAGGTAAGGGGTGGAAACTTTGTCTCCACTTCCCTGTTCTCTCCTGCCATCAGCCAGTAAAGAAATTATTTTTCACAGTTTCTCTTTCTTTTTTTTTGCAAACTTCTGTCAACTTGCCAAATTTACCAGTGACGGGATATGTAAGGATATAGCAGCCAGGTGTGGGGGGAATATTCAGGATATTTTCCTGAGTAACACAAGTGCAGCTGTTGAGCTGGGGGGAAATAAGGAAATTGGATCAACAAGCAAAATGTTGTGACAGCCCTGAGTAAAAAGGTGGCCAAACTGTGCAGTGAATGTACTGGGAGGAGCTTTAGTCACTATGAGCACACCATCTTTAAAGCATTTATCTTCACAACTCCTCTATAAAGAAGTACTAGGTTATTATTTTATTTTTGTCAAAGGCAACATAGGGGGACCACTGTGTTATGTCACAGTGTCATATATATGTGCTATGAATATATGTCCTATGCCATATATTTACCCTACTGAAGAGCAGGAAGTTGGACTGATGAGCAGAGGCACACAACTTGGGACCATATAACATGATGTTCCATCTCATTCCCTTTGCAAAATTTAAACTCTTTTCTATACGCCTCCTACGCCCCTGATTTCACATCAGTCTCTTCTGTCATCTAAACACTCTTTTAACAACTTTGAATTACGAGCAGATGTTGATCTTTCTGTGGAAAAGACAAAGACTAATGCCCAGATAACGTTGGATGGGCAGAAAGGATGCAATGAAACTGTGTGGAGGCAGTTAGGAGACAAACATGCAGCCTATGCAAACAGAGCAATAAGCCAAAATGTCCACAACACCTATATTTCTACTCTTCCTGGTGGACAGTGATTAGAGCATATGATAA
Organism: Calyptomena viridis; assembly: GCA_013390005.1. Taxonomy (NCBI): domain Eukaryota; kingdom Metazoa; phylum Chordata; class Aves; order Passeriformes; family Eurylaimidae; genus Calyptomena; species Calyptomena viridis. The sequence goes on along the minus strand of WEIV01011277.1, from coordinate 9,854 downwards.
GTAAAAAACCAGAGCCTAACACCTTTGCTTTACAAAGACAAAATATACATTAAGTGGGCTGTACTGAACAACCAAATGTGCCTCTATAACTCTAACACTGAACATACTGAGCAGAAATAACTAGATACTTGCTAACTTTTACAGCCCATCGTCTCTCCGCTTTAGCAAACTCCTCACTACAGGATTATGTCCAAGGCTCTAATTTCACTCATTCATCATCAAACAATCACTCTCAGTGGTGATGACCTCCCCTGCAGAAGGATCTGCAAGCTTTGCTACTGACACAACTTTGGGAATAAGTAACACTACTATCTATATTTCTTTGACCTCACACATGAGAGCAGTTAGAAGAGCTAATTCTTCTCCACTCAAGCAGACCCTCTCTCTATGACAGTTTTCTCCTCCCCTCAGTCAGAGTTCCACCAACCTTTTCCAGTGAATCCTTCTACCACTGTGCATGATAAAACATGCTGAATCTGATGTTCTGCAAATACATGAGGCACAAACACACAACCATATTGCTGGATCAGACAAGTTTTGGGACACACTTTTTTCCCCTACCAGGTTTTTGTTGATACATGTTTGGCTGGTTCTCTCTAACAATCTTACAGACATTATTTGTTAGGTAACTGGCATGTTCACATCATGGAAGTCTGGAGAGTACAAAAGAGTAATGAAATTTCAGGGTATTTTTCACTCTTGACCATTCAGAACAATTTAGAGGAACTGGAAGATTACTTCTATCCAACCCTTGTTCAGCACCCTTCCTGCATGTGCTAAATTTCAATCCAGGTTTTGTTGTCATTTACCAATATATATTGATATACAAAGAGCTAAATGAAGACTCACAGGATACTGAGAACAAGCTTGTATTTCTGCTTCTCAATAGTATAGTTGAGCTATTGTAAAACATGATTTTCCAGCTACTGATGAATTATTTTGTCAAAATCAAAACCAGTGTGATTTTAATGAAGGACTCAGATTTAGTCTGGCTGAGCAAACAGATTATGTATTTAATTGTAAATGGGCTGTAAACATCTGAGATCTTTACATATGGAGAAAATAACAGTATCTATATTTAGATATTTGAGAGTAGCATAGATTTTTGCAGGATTGAGCTAGAAAAATCAAAGTAATATATTTTTGTCTCTTAGTGTTTTTCTGCTCTCTCTTGATCTGCTTAATTTGAAGGTGAAAACACAAATGTATGTTAGAGATAGCCAGAGATATCCACCTCTGCGAAGTTTGTATAAAAACCCAAATGATTTCTTGCAACATAATGAGCCCCAGTAAAAGGGCAAAATAAGTTTTTTTTAGACTATATCATTCATACAGAAAAAAACAATCTCCTCAGACGAAGGATTACCATTATTTTTGCTTCATTATGCTTATACAAATGAAGGACACATCACTGGCAAACTATTTTTATCAAGCCATCTAATAGCATATTTATAGAGGGATGTTTGGAGAAGTATTTGCTAATTAGATATACTATTTATCACCTACCTATGACTTTTAGCACCCGTTTGGTATGCTGTCTTTCTGCAGTTAAAAATACTAAATTTCTAGCATACTAAACAATTACTATTTTTGAAAATTAATAATTCCAGAATTTTTTTCCTATTCTTGTGCTGGTATTTTCTGTAAACTTATGACAGGAAAGATTTTTTTTCCAAAGCTTAGTATCCACTATCTTAGTAAGATATAAGATAGTGGGTTTAATGGCTTAAAAACCTGATACTGATAAAGTATTGCAGGGCTAGAAAAAAAAGATGTTTTACTTTGAACCATCAAAAATTGAAGACTTTTTGTGATTTTTGAAAGGGGAGCCAGATTTCAAGATACAGATTACAGTATGATGGTGATTTCCTATTATAAAAAAGCTACAAATTTTATATCTGGTATATTTTATTTGCCTTTGGTTTTGGAATTCCAATTATTAATCTACTTGTAATTTTGTGCTCTAAAAAAAAACCCTACTTGTCGTCACAGTAATGATACCATTTGCCTTTTCCACAAGCTTCCAAAGCATCTTGAAGTGGTTTTCTACTGTAAGTGTTACATGCATCCTAAGACACTATGCAAGATGATTTAATAGTTTATTTTAGTACCTGGTGAGGATAATCTTCAAAATC
>WEIV01011275.1:36581-48277 GCA_013390005.1 Calyptomena viridis | reverse complement strand
GAAAAAAGGGACAGGCTGCCAATATGGCAGGGAACATATTGAGATTTATGGTAGTGACTTAATCAGTAAAAAGTTCTACTTGAAGTGGTTGTCTCTTTGCACATTCACATTAGTCACTTGAGCTGGAGACATTTGGAGCTCTAACACAGCCTGTGTGGGCACATTCCTGCTCTTGCACTCTGTTCAACACTCTATGCTCTTAAATATCTGAGAGCGTCCCACCTCACTCCCATTATTTTAGCTGACAATCTCTCCTCACAGGTCTACCACAGATTCTGGGCCATACTTTTTTTTTAACATAATTTTAATTTGGATGACCCTATTTTTTCACTTTTTCCTGTATTTCTTAATTTCTTAAGGTGTTGCTTTCTTAATCACACCTAAAAACAACAAGAATTTCATGTCTCTCTTGTAACTCTCATCTAGCTATCCTATTTGCATTCAAGTATTATATTAATCTTGAGAAGAATAAGAAAATTCCATTTGCTGTCTTTGTATTCAAATATGTATGTAATTTTGTTTTACTTGGAGATAAGGTGACTACACGTAATCCTTGTAAATTTTTATCTGCTATAAAAATGATTGAATAACTTGATGGATAGAAATTCTCTTGTCTATATTACAAAGTTAGTGAATGAAATACTTATTAAAGATGAAATGGCTGTAGAATCTCCCCAACTTTTTTCCTCATTTGGTGTATTAATGAGTGCTGTCTTTAAACTTGTGTGCCATCCCCAGTTCTGATATCTTGGTTTTGATTAAGAATGTCCAGAGAATAGAATCTTTTTGGCCTGGCTGTTTCCACTTTTGGTCTCATCTATAATACAGGTTGTTTGAGAAACTCCGTGATCCATTCTTATAATATGAAGTTGAGGAAACACTTGTCTTCTGCACTAAAACACCTGCCTTAAAAAATATAACAACTGATTGATGACTTGGAATTTGACTTACAATATGTATGTCCAGCAACTTTTGGATTACACCCTACAATAATATTTAAGCAAGATAAACTTTCAGAAATAGAGGTATTTGAATATCTAAAGCCTGCAAAGTTTGTTGAGTTTTAAACATGTAATGAATTTACTCTTCTGTGCTTTAAAAGTACAAAAAAATAAACTAATCATTAAAACATCTCCAGATACAAAGCTTAGATACAGTTTTTGGAGAAGTTTCAAAGGTTGCTTTGAATGACACTCAGTCTCTTCTTGTGATATATTTTCCTGCACTTCAAAGAAAGACTGAGTCTTCTTTGGTATCTGTATCATGTAGGTGCTGAAAATAATGCTGGGGAGACAGGACACAATGTTAATCTCTTTTAGTTTGCTAATTGTTGTGTTTCAAGGAATCTGGCTACCTCAGCTGAAGGACTGTTCACTGTTTTAGGAAAAAGTATAGGACTCAGTCCATCTCTTACTAAGGTCCTTGAAAATATTTGTGTTTCAACCAATAGTTGTAAATTTAAATTTAAAGCATCTAGCATCTTCAAATCCTGTATGCTGATAATTGTAGTTGATTCACTTAAACAGTGCATATAAACACTTGAGAATATTGTAAAGTACTTTTAGGAAATATTAAAATATTGCAACAAATGTTTAAAGCAATATTTAGTCCTATATTCTTGGTGTTTTTTCTTAGAAATAGAGGTGTACTTTACAAGTTTCCAAATGATAATACATTTCCTAAAGAACCTTAGAGTGGTTTTACAAAGTGTCATTGTCCTCGTTTGATAAATGGGGAAACTGAAACACAGCACAGTTAAATAATTTTCTCAAGGTTGTAGGATAATTCATGGCTAAACTAGGGATAGATTATTTCTTGGCGTTGAGTGTTTCATACACTGTTCTGCTGCTTCTCTGTGTTAAAGAATACTACAGTACCTTTATGATACACTTTAAAAAGAAACACAACTAGTTGTTTCATGTTTTCAAGTCTCTTTAAAAATGCTTTTCTTTAGCTGAACATCTTCATTTTCTATCTTGACCTTTTATCAAAATTAAATTTTCATACACACAAACCCTGCAGTAGAGAGGAAGACTGAATACCATCTTTGACTTGCTTGGATTACAGTCAAAACCAGAGGGCAGAATCTAGCTAAGAAGTATTGAATTGAAGTTCTTATAAATGTACTTCAATGCTTCAAATTCTGTTTCCTGTATATTGGACCATAACAGAAGGTTAGTAGGAGATGGATGTCCCTAGTTATAAATAATTGTGACAACAACTAACAGTACAGTGCACTTGAAAGAACAGTTAAGTCTTGATGCAAAATGCATCCTAACTACAAAAATGACAGCCTGCATGGTGCTGTGGATGGAGGGCAGCTTGTAGTGCTATTTAGAATAATAATATTAGCTTGTATCTGCTTAGAATATCCCCGAGTTTTGTAAATATCTCCTAGAAAGTAATCTAATGTTTCTTATTCTAGTATTAGTTTGGAGTGCAAGAAGACATAGTTTATAAGAAATTTCAAGTCAGGTTATAGTACTTCTGGGGCAAGATGTATAACTGATATTCTTTTAAAATTAAAATAGCTTTTACCTTACAAGCAGAGTGTTGATGGTACACTCTGTGGTCTGGCTGGCACCAGTGAAGACTGTGGTTAATCCAGTTTTTTATTTTACAGAAGTCACTGCAGAAATGGATACATTCTTCTCTCAGACTCCTCAAAGCTTTGCTGAGGTGCACACACTTGATGTAATGTGAAGGCAAGTTTCAATTTACAGAGAGTGTAACTTCACCCTAAGGTCATTGCCAAAATACTGAATCCTGGCCTGTTCTACAATGTCTAGGATCCTTACTTAGAGTTTAAAGAGAGTTTTTTGAATCACTGTTGTCATTAAATGCTATTGCACACTCTGTACTTTCTGTTCTTGGACAACTTAAGAAATGTCTTTGCCTGCCCCTGAGTAGCTGGCAACAAATCTGAGCTGCATTTACATTAGAGTCTTTTTTAAGTGTTCTCACCATTCTCATGCCAGTGGTAGCCTTAAGGAAGACATTCTCCAGCAAATGGAAAGACACAGTCTCTCCTACCCATGGAGGCTGTATTATTAATGCTGGTGACAAGAAGAATCATGCACATATATTGGTAGGGTTAATTGTCACCTTTGGCCCTCCTTGCTGAATGTATCTACATGTTGAACAATGGAATGAATAGGCAATGTTTTTTTAGGTTTTAATTCTCTTTTAAATAGGATAAGTTTCTGTTGTCCCCATGTGCTTCCTAAAGGATCATATTGATTTGCCAAGTATTGGGATGCATTGAGTATTGTCAGTATGATTCCTGTACTGTGTTTCAATAGAAACTTCTTAGTTCCACATCTGTGGGACTGGAGGTGCATCAAGTGGAATCTGAAACTTGTCAGTATCTGTCAGCTGCAGATGCTGTGTCATCTCAGGCACAGAGATGGAAGGATACCCTGCATTTAACATGGAGAAACATGAAGTAACTTGTGTTACTGTCTCAAGAACTTGGAACCAATCACATGAATAAAACTGAAGTGGTAGTCAGTAAAATGCCTTCTTGGAGCTTCATTACTGTGCATGCTTTCTGAGGTTTTTGCAAAAATAATAGGTCAGAAGATTTACTGACATTGGTTTTGTTTGGTTGGTTGGGGCTTTTTTCTGAAATAATTAAGTCTATCAGCTGAGGAAGAAAGTAGCTTTAGGAAAGAGAGAATTTTGAGAAACGAGTCTGTGTTGAAAATTTCCACAGAATTTATAGCCTTTTACTCTCCAGCCTCTTGCCTTTACTAGAACTATCCATTGTTTATCTCACTGAAAGTAAACTTAAGTCCTACTTCATGAACTAGTCTTCTAGTCAAGCTAGAAGAACCTCATGCTCTTACTGTTGAGGCACAGTTTTTACAGTAAATAATCAAAACGCAACCACATAGGCCTTTTTCTTCTGTGGGATTTTAGCAGCAAATTGAGATTATTTGGGTTATTTAATACCCTCTCTCCTACAGCCCCAGCAACATGTAGGACACTGTAATTATTCTTCACTGGAGAAACTCTGATAGTTAGGGATACTGTATCCTTTACTACTAGGAGATTCTGGATCAAAAGAACTATCAGATAATAGCGCAAGCTAAGATAGCACAAGAAAATTTGTTAGACAGAGCCAATATTTCTGTCTACTAATTGTACAAAAGTCATTGGACCACCAAATTACAAAAGCATCATGATGACTAATTCCAGTTCTGGTTTAGATAGGTACATTGAACCACATAAAACACCTCTAGAATTTACAATATTCAACTACTGCCTAACCCATGGCAATACTATCCACAATAATTATATGCTACCGCCAACTATCTTAAGGATCAGTTTAGGAAGAGAGCAGTTGCTTTGCCCAGGAAAATTTAGATTAGATGTAAAATTGGATTTTTCATAAGGCCTTGTTTTTACCTAGTTACGAATGTTTCCTTACCACAAGCGAAAACTTTACACATTTTAGCTCAAACTGTACTCTACTAAGCCTCCCACATTTATACCCATCTTCTTGGCAGTCATCCCAAAATATGTTTGGGTTGAAGCATTACACATTACATTTGGTGAAGCTTTAGCATTCCCTGTTGCTCACATCAATCCTTATTTCTGTTTGCTCTTGTAATTTACAGTTAATGAAAATTCTAAGTTTACCTTTGTTTTTGTTGGCGTCTGTACAAGAGAACCCTTTAGCCTTTTCAGCCTCACATCCAAGCAAAAAGCTGAATCCAAAAGGGAAGGTACAACCTATCTGAGTAGTTTCCTTTTAGACACAAGCCCTTAGCATGCATGTCAGCACTGTAACATTTCTGACTGAACAGTAAAAGACCCTTGCTCTAGGCTTGACCTGTACATGGTGGTAGACACCGGATTAGCAGTTGGTCATAACATCAGAACACCAGATCTCAGCGGCCATCTGGTTAATGGCCTTAACCAGTTCCTACTTCCTTCCAATTCAGGCAAGATTCTGCCTGAAATTAACAGGAATGTGCCTGATTACCAGTGTGGGAACATGGCTAATAACAGACTCGTACTGATGACCTTAACACAGCGTAGGCAATATTGACAAAACAAACCATTCTGGAGTTAGTGCAGTCTTTTCTAACAAGCCTGTTAAAAATTGTCTCACAGATTTTCAGTTCAGGAGATACAATTTCCGTCTACCTACAGTACCACCTATGCACTGAGCTGTGTACATACAAGGTTATAATGTTAAGCAATGAGCTGTAAACAGATGGTACATGTATAATCTCTGTACATACACACAATTAGATAATGTGCGTGATTTGTATTATGCTTTTAAAGACATTTATTTGAAAGACAGTTTTGTGCATTAAAAATTCCTGTGCAGCTATCAAATTATTTTAAAAGTAAGCTTTAAAATACACACTTTTCATTTATTTTTGGTGCTCATTACGCGTTCTGAATCATTGCATGTTCTGAAACATTACCTCTTACATTAACAAAATATTTTGCAGGTGAGAAATAATGACAAATTCAGAAAAATGTGTAACCCAGGATTATAATACAGCTGCATGTTTCTGGAAGAAGCAGGTCTTCATGAAGGCAAAAATGACCAAGCCTTCCTGCATCTGCTTATAGTGCTGTGTAAAAGCTGTTTTTCTCATGTCATCAAAGCTTTGCATTATCAGTAGGAACTCTGATCACATTTTGAAAGTTCATTTCCTGCTTTCTGGTTCTTCTGTTGCCATTGCAGAGGCTGTGCAGTCTGACGTGCTGGAAGACAAGGCATGGGAGAAAAGCACTGTTTGCACCTGTTTAAAATCTCCAGTGCTTTGTGTGGTTCCTGGGCAACAGGCAGGAATCCTGAAAAGCTAGGCTGCACTTGCTCAATTGTTGCTGGCAGCTGTGACTTTGAGAGAACACATAGCAGCTCGTTAGCAGGTTGCTTGTGTTATGTGACATGCACCAAGCATGTCCAACTCTGAGCTGAGCTCGTCGCCTTTGCTGCCTACAGTCAAGGCTGGGTTGCCTGGGGTTGCAGACTTGGCCAAGGAAAGCATTATAGGGATGTAAGGTGAGTTCCTCATTGGTAAAGGGGCAGGGAGGTGAGGCAAGTGGATGTGAATCAGTGCTTTCTGTTTAGAAAAGGGGAACAGTAGCACATGGGTTCTCTGCACCAATGGGTGCTATATATCTATATATCTATATTTGCAATGGTGCAACATAGAAATGCAGGGGATAACATGGATTTGAGTGTGAAAGTGTATGTAAGTGTGCACACAGACACATGCATACATTATATGTGCGGTGCAGTGTGGAAATACAAGGTGACTAACTTCATGGGACAATTTTAAATTTTATTATGAGCTTTGATTTCCGGGTCTTGTTTACTTGGGGGGATCAGAATCAAACCAATCTTTTCAACCTTGATCTTGGCAGCATCCAGACAGCAGATGCAGTCACACTGCATATCTGACTGGCAAATTCACCTTTCACCTTCATATCAACTCAGTTGATGACTCTTGGCTCACATAAAGCATCTCTTTGCTCTTGTAAAAGGGAGTTAGCACATTACAAATCTAGTTAAGCAAACCCCAAAGCTCCAGCATTGTTATGATCTGTTGAAATCTACATCATAAGATAGGAACGGATCTGCCATTGTCTTGAAATCTGTTTACACTTTTATGCTGTTTTAGCCAAGAAGAAGTGATCTACAGCTTCAGAAAATCTCATTTAGACCCGCAATGATAATACTTAGAATGGAAGTCATTAATCCAAGATGAAGAAAAAGCAGAAGGAAATCTACCTACTAAGCAAATTAGATACACTCATGAAGAAGAGCCCATCAAGGTCCATTCAATGCCTAGATGCTATAACAAATATAGATATGTATATATGTATATGTATAACATATATAACCACTTGCTCAGAAAATCCCTGGCCAGTGGTTTGCCAGCAACTGGAAAGATTTAGTGCAAGGGCAACCAGACTTTTAATTTGCCCTGCCCATAGATTCAGTAAGTAACTGCCCTGGCTAGTGTCAGGGACATGCTGTTGAGCCAGTCTGTCTGGTCTATGAAGGGATGTGATCTGGACATGGTATGTTTTCACTTGAACCATGTTCCAAATACATGCTTCAGTGGTTATCTATTGTTGTTGACTTTTTTAGCTGAATATAGAAAGCACTAGTTGTCAGGTACTGAGGGTAAATGTGATAAAATTAATAGAAACTAGACTATGACAGAATCATGTACATGCAGCATGAGTTCCTTGATTTATTTTGTGATCAGAGCTTTTTGTTTCCTCATCTAGAAAATAGTGATAATTGGTGTTTATCTCATATTGCTATACAAAAGCAGTTATGTTGTAAACTTTCTTTTCATGATTGTTCCCTGTGTTTTACTCTTGTCATTTTCTTTTCTGTCTGAAACATGGGCTATGCTCTGTCTTGCTATAAACATATAGACATCATAACATCAGAACGCCACATCTCAGTGGCCATCTGGTTAATGGCCTTAACCAGTTCCTACTTCCTTCCAATTCAGGCAAGATTCTGCCTGAAATTAACAGGAATTTGCTGATTACCAATGTGATTACCTTCTGAATTCATTCTCTGATGTTAGTTTGGCTATCAAATCACAGAAAGGAATAAACTGAGATATGTATGTAGGTCTGTGTGCTTTTTTTGCTGTCTTCTGTCATGCAGACTGGAAACTGGACCTTAAAATTTGCAAGTTGACATCACTTTAGTGAGGAACTCCCAGTTTTTATTCAAGAAAAATATACAAGAGTATTATTCTGTAGGAAAGTATTTGTGATCCCTTTCTTGGCCTTGTTTAGCACTGCTCTTGATACTATCCCATCACTGCAGTGGGAGAATTGCAGGTTTCCTCCTCTGAAGGTAATTTGGCAAATTCCTCTTTATAGGGAGCCACTGTTTTTAAAATAAAAAAATCAGAAGTTAGATTGGTAGGACTTACTCTGTTAGTTTAGAACATGTTGTTAGCTGGTAATAACAACTATGCTGCATGGCACACACGAGTCAGGGGCTGGATGTTTATGAAACTTATGATAATAGGTGTTGCATTTTCTTATGTACTGATTCATTTTACGTAAGCTGTATAGCACCAAAAACACCCACAGACAAATAAAGTGCAGTAGAAAAATGGCATTCAAGTGTTAAGGATATGACTTAAACTCTCACAGCCAAGCACAATAAAATTGAGAGACTCATTCTGTTTATAAATAATACTATTGTCTCAGGTATTCCAGCTCATGTAGTGAAAAGGCCAGACCCCACTAAGAGGATTATGTGAGTTGCTACATGTAGGTACAGTAAGATGAATATAGTAGCATGAAATTTTAGTGGAGATATGTCTGACAAGATTTCCTCTAATTTCTAACTTGAGACCACCATGTTTTTATTCATTCTATAAATTACTCCTATGTTTTTAACATCCCCAGGTGCTGATAGTCTGCAAAATAAAATGTCAGAATGGCATACTTGCTTTGTTGCTGTAGATTATATCTGCATTCATATGCCATGACACATCTTTCACTGTTTCCCCATGAATAGAATTGTAGAAGGAAGCTGTGCTTCTGTAGCAGCCTTGTTATGCAAGAACAGCCTGGATTGTTCAGGAAATACCAGTCAATCTCCTCTTCCATAGGCTCCCTGGTTAGAATTTGGGGCTAGCAGATACATCTTTAACAAGTTATTGTGACAACAGAGAACTCTGAAGTGGCTGCATTATCAGCTGGAGAACCTGAAGGGTTATAGTGACTTTAACTTGGGTCACATCCAAACACCATTTTAGAGACAGGAGAGGAAAGAAACAAAGTCTGTCTCTAGGGTTGTGACGTGGACAGAACCTCTTCTTTCACCCTGTAGTCTCTCATCCAGTTTGTTTGTTTAGGTTTTCTTTTTCTGGGGGGGTGGGGAAGAGAGAGCTTCTTTTCAACACTGTATCTTTCACATCTCCACAGTGAAATGCAAAGACACTAAGTAGGATAGTGTTCCTTCTACTGTATAGCTCCACCATTGCAGCAGATAGTGAGTGACACCTGTTGTCGTATTTGTGGTCCTCATGTTTACTCAGAGCCAAGTAAAAGTCCACCTTAGCACTTGGATACAAGGCTAGTCATCTTTGACTTTCACCTTTTGGCTTGGTTTGTTGTAATACATGTCAAATGGAGGACGAGGAAAAGCAAGAGAGACCAAAGAAAGAGTAAATAAAATAATTTAATAAAGCTACATCAATAAACTATGTAAAACTGAAAAATCAACTAAAAGATGAACTGTCCTTCCAAATTACACAGTCCTCTCTTCCTGGACTTCCCAAGTACCCACCCTGTTTCGTCATTGAGCTTTCTTGTTTCAGAGGATGTGCAGCACTACGTAGCATTGTAACTCCACACTTCTCTGTATATAATTTGCAGCTCGACTATTCTGCCTAGTCAGTGGTAGGTCATGTGTTCAAAAAGTCCATCAAACACACCCAGCTGCAATAACAGTGCTTTAAAAGAGGGAATAGTTCACATCTGAGCACTGAAATTCTCTTCTGTTACAAAAATGTAATCATTCTATTACATGATAATATCTGGACTAAATTTACTAGTGTTTGCTGTGTTATTGTTCTCTTGCACCTTTCTGTTACTGATCATCATTGAAACTTCATAACAAAAAGTTATGTTAAGAAACTAGACCCTCAGAAAACAGATTTGCACAGGGTAATTTTCTTCTTCAATAGTTGGAGATTACCTTGCCCAGTCTGCTTGTGGCTTCAGCTTGCTTTTTTTTAATCCAAGCTCAACTAAATTGACAGTTATTTGGGGACAGTGAGGCTAATTGTCCTAATTAATACAAGTGGGCCCAGGTGGGGATAGAGCTTGAGACAGGTCAGGTGGTATGGGCAAAAAGCCTTCCTCCCTTTGAGAACTAATAATGGAGAAGCTGGTGGTACCTAACATTGTAATGCTTTTGTGGTAAGGTTTTTGTTTTGTTCTGTTTTTAATTTTTAATTGAGTTGTTGTGTAAGATGTGGACTGTATGGATTTTCATATATGAGGACTGGTGTCTGAGATAAGGGGGAGTTACCTTAAAAAAAAAAAGCCTCATTTCAAATAAAAACCACTAGTCCAGCCTTGTGGCTTTTGTTGATCCTGAAATAGTAGAGTATTTCATCCTGTGTCAGAATGTACTAGATTTATCTAACAGAGGGAGATATACGGATTAGCCACCAAGTGAAGAAGTACAAGGGAGAGTGCAGGATTGTGTTGTGTTTCTGCTGCATTGTAGTTCTGAAATGAAAGCTATGGTAATACTAACAAGGTGCATGAAGGGAAGTCTTTTTTTTGAACAGGAGTTTTTCATGGAAATGGTTAAAGCAAACTTATAAACAGTGCAGAAGAAGGTGTAGTTTTTGTGTAGGAGATGGCAGAATATTATGCTCATCTAACAAACACCTATCATTTCATTGCTACTTACTCTGCTTCTTGATCATCCTTCTCCATTTCTGAGCTACCTTTATGTCGGTAGCTGTCACTGAAGACTTGCACTTCCTCCCTTGTATCTGACAAAGATTCTAAACAGGGCAGATTCTGGTTGTTGACTTTGAGAGTAGATTTTAGCCCAATTTACATAGATAAGATTTGGCGTGCTATCCTATCCCAAGTGTCTGTTCAGTGAAAAACATGCCACTCTCTGTGCTTCCTATCATTTTGTTTGCCAGCAACCTGGCAAGCAGGACTCTTTTCAAGTCCTGACCTGGCTGATGGCTATTTGATGGCACAGAAAAAGAGGAAATAAATAGCAATTGCAGTAGTCCAAAAGACTTGAATTGGATAAGGATTTAGATTAACTTCCTGCAATTCCCTATCACCTTCAAGAATCCCATTGAACTGTACTTTTAATAACCGCACCTTTTCTATACTTGCGGGCTAAAGGCTTTGTCCTTAGGGAAAAGGACTTTCCCAAGCCTGACAATAACACAGTTAAAAGGTATGGGAATAGGTCAGGCAGTGCATGCAGCGGTCCTGTAGCCACAAGACAATCTTTCACTTCATAGAAATCTGGCTGCAGTATTACTAAGCGTAACCCATGCTGATTCTAAAAGCAGTATAAATTGTATACATCTTGCACATCAGTTTCAGTGTCTTAAAAAATGAAGAGTTTTTTCCTTTTTCCCCTTCCTTTGAAGTTTTAAAGCAGAACTTGCTGGTGACCCACTTTTGCTAACAGTTCTCTTAACTAACCCCTGTACTCGCTTATACATTTTTTTTTCTCTTCCACCCACTGTCTGTCTAGCCTGGTTTAAAATTTTTATATATGTACTTTTAAAAAATTGATTAGTTGGAGAGCTGCCCGTTCTTCTGCACTGTATAATAAGGATTTAAAAACTGCACACTGAATTCTGTATAGTGTAATTAAAACTGACCCAGATTTGGACCTGAGAACACCAGGACTTAGCCAAACTTGCCATGAGCTGAGTTCTGATGGCAGATGGAAGCTAATGAGGACACAGTACACTCCAGAATTTCCCAGCTGCTTGGCCCCTTTTTGTACAAACAAGGTTTGGAGTGAAGTCTCAGTCCCAAGAGCATGTTCAAGCAAATGTACTGCACCCAGTGTTTTGGGAAGCAAGGGAGTGCTTTTGAACTGCTTCAGGAAAATTTTGAGGCATTATTTCCAATAGGCTTTTACTGTATTTCCCAATGTCATGCATATGCTGTCTTCCATCTTA
>WEIV01011275.1:21543-32182 GCA_013390005.1 Calyptomena viridis | reverse complement strand
AATCAGGAATTCAGCTATGTCCCAAGAAACTCGTTTATTCTAATGAGAGCAAATGGCAATGGGTGTTCCTTACCCAGGACAGCAGTGCCAACATTTCTGCTTAATTGGGACATATTTGGCTGGATCTGGTGCTTCAAGTGGTTTTTAAACAGGTGTTTAATAGGTGTGGGATTCTGAACTCTGCCCTCTTGATCCAGCAGTTGCCAAATAAAGATTAACAGAAATAAAAAGATCTAATGCAGAATAATAATTTTTGTCTTTGTATATTTATTCAGCATAATTTTTACTTAAAGTCACAGGCGGGGGGGGAGGTGTTTCTTCTCGTAATTGAGAAAGTCCATTAAAAAGAACAACAGGATGTCTAACAGGGTGTCCTAATTAAAATTGCCCTGTAATTTGAACAAAACATTCATTTGTATGTAGGTAAGATTGACCTAAACCCCATCTAAATCAGGAAAAATTATTATACCCTTTTTTTTTCCTGCTGAAAATGAAACTTAGCATTCTTCCAGCAAACAGCATGGTTCCGTTATTATACAGTGTTCAAGAGTAAGGATTTTCTCTTCAGTGTTGAAAAAATAATGTTTTGAGAAAATGTAAAATAGATTTCTCTCCTAACTCCACCCTTTCAAAGTTTCATTCATTGTTGCATTTCTGTGGTATTTTTAAATCAAGGACAGTTTTGTTTCGTGCATACTTCAAGCCCATCTGAAGCCTTCGGTCATGGCTGGTGTACTGGTGAACTAATAAGCAACTGAGATAGCAGCTGCTTAGCAGGACTGATTGGCTCAGGCTTGACTCTGCTATCTGCATCTACACAGTTTCTGACTGGCTTGGAGTGCAAGCCGGGTAATTTTGTTATCTCAGAAAGTGTGGGCCTGCATACATAATCTAGGCTGTATACACAACTGGAGAGATTTTATGTTCGTATGTAAAAATGACCTACTCATGCTTTAGCTGTCATGGCTTAAAATGCTGCTGAGGCAAATTGTATTTAATTTAACTTATCAAATCAAGGTGAACATTTGAAAGAATTTACAAATTTCAAAAATATTGTTTGTATTTAAAAGGGAATTCTCAGCATCTAACTTGATGGAACCGCACAAGCTGCAGCTTGTGGATGTTGCTTCCAGCATACAAGGTGGTGGAAGTTTATTTATTTATGCCCACTTTCTGGTTAGGTTGGGAAGGGGGAGGATTTTCAAAAGTGCTTGAAGCTGCTATTAATGTGCTGCTGATGGTTTCAACTTGGACTTCTTCACCATGATTTTAGTGGAAAGAGAATCACACTCTTGTTTCTTTGGATAGTCCCATCCATTTGTATGAAAAGTGGAACTTGATAAATGCCAGAAATAGGTACCATAGGAGTTCCTTTCCAGTGAATTATTCTTCTTCTTAAACCAACTTTTACATTTTTGTCTCTCAGCTTCAGTGGAGTATATAACAACAAAAGAAAGGAAAGGGAAAAATCTGATGAACAAATTCTTTGGAATTCTTTGGAATTCTTTGGAATTTAAAATTTCTTTAAGCTCCAATAAGAATTGTTAATGAGAAGATAAAATTTGAGGCTGGTGTTGTGGTAATACACTTTTAAAGTGATCAAGAGCACTTGAATAGAAGGTATTTGAATATTGGCATAATATAAAATTCTTAAGTTCCTGTCATTGTTCTAAAAACAGTGAAAAACTGATGTGGGCACCTGTTTTAATGTGGAAAGAGTAAAATTAATTCAATCAAATAGGTATTTGCTGGAGTATTTTATATATATGTATATTAGCGTGTAGATATTTTAAGTATGCATGTTTTCCAATGGACAGTTATTTTATAGAGAGACTCATTCAGTGACACCACAGCAAGAATGTGTGATGCACAAGTGGGTTGTACTGGTGTCAACTGTGTCTTAAAGGCAGTTGAAGGAGAACAGGTGTCTCCTTTTGGGGAAACCAGCCAAGCCTATTGTATAGGGGTCACATAACCTGAACATGCCTAGGTTTGTGTGACAACCTGTGCAGCTGCCCATGGCTGATAGAATAACTGTAGCCATCTGGAGAGTGTGTAGGGGACCGGAATGAAAACAAGTAGTTGTGTGGATGCCATTGCTTCAGACTCAGGTATGCTGGTATGTAATGCTACGTGTGAAAGCATTGTTTTGTTATCGCTCAACAGAAAAAGTCACTGATTCTTATGCCTGGGCTGGTGTCCTGCCCTCGAGGCCTGGTCGTAACTTGGCAATACAAATTCTAACTGCAGTACTGAAAAGACGGATGTTGGTTGTTGAGCTGAAGAATATGGATGAAGATGAGGTGTCTTCACTGATTCTTTTGTTTTTTCTCAGTTACTGTAATTTCCAAAGATGGTGAATCCCCTGTGGGTGCAAACTGGCTAGTGAAGCTCTTCCTTAGTGACTTTTCCTGTAGGAATTGTTGATAGTGGTGTCGGATTCCTTACTGCCAAAGGATCTCTCTTGTACTGTTTAAAACATTCCAATTTTTCTTATGTCAAGAGCAGGGAAGCTAAAGGAAGAGACTTGAACTGCAGTGTCTTCTGTATTCAGCTGAAACCCACGTGCACATCCCACAGCCTCCTGTATAACTGTTTGAGCAGAGTGACTTTAGAAATACTGATGGTTAGAAAGTTTACTTTCTAGTCAGGATGAAATTGATGTTTGTGCTCTGGAAAGTAGCAAAAGAGATGTGTAGTATGGTAGCTGTAGGGATATACAAGAAAATTCCTGTTCTTTATTTCCAGATGTATTTTCTGAAGTCCTTGAAAGATTTTTCAGAAACTTTCTAATGTTCTGGTAACAGTGGTTCTTAATCACAGACTTTATCACTTGCTTTTGGCCAGAAAGCTCAATTCTTTCCTTTTGAGCGTGGGACCTTGCCTTATTGCCTCAGGGAAGTGTTACTGTAATGCATGTCACTTGAGGCTAATTCAACCTGCCACTTGGAAAATGCCCCTAGTGCAGACTGTAGCAGTGCAGCATTATCTTAACTATTTTTCATCAGAAGCAGACTGCATCTGTTCTGTATGATCTGCATAGCCCACCCATTTATTTTAGGGTAGCATATGAGGTGGGGGCTTTTTTACCCATAAAGCTGTGATTGGTTTGACTTCCAACTGTGTAATAAGAGCCTGTCTTCCATGTAATACCAAAGCAGCCCTAGACAGCACAAGATGTAGGTCCACAGCAGCTTAAACTGATCCGTGTTGATACTGTTCTGTTGGTGTTCCTCCATTTGAACAGTTCTGCTGCCTCCTTAGCTATAACCTCTAAGTTCCCTGCATGGATGCTGAGCTGCAATGGGGGCTCAATGTCGCTGAAAACACATGGGAAAGAAATTTTCATTCAGCTGAAAGCTCTCTGAACCAGACATTTATCCAGTCCTGAATCAAGGATGGACTAGGATGTGGCAAGGAGAGAAAGAAGGTGAGGGAAAGGTGGGATTTTGGCAGTTCCAATTAAAGTCAGCTTACGTCACAATGCAACTATGCAAATAAGATTCTGCAAATAATAACCCTGTGATTTCAGCAAGATATATCTGTGAGCAGAGGATATGATCATCAGACAAACTGTGGCTTTAGAATTTCCTTCCTCCACTGTTTTCTAAGACATGCATTTTGGTATGCATCAGAAACTATGAAGATCACACACCTCAACCTTTCCACCCTTGAAAAGGGAATATGATATAAAAGGTTGATTAATTTCTTTTATGAGTTCTGGTTGCTATATGTCATTAGCAGCAGATCAGGCAGGGAAAAAAATAAGAGGAAAACATTTTTGTAAGCAGTAGGGAATTTTCCCCTTTGAAAAAGAGCTAAAACTTCATTAACATTTCAGCCAGCTTTAAATTAAAATTTTCATCTGAAAATAATCTATAATGTGTTTTGAGCGCCAGTGGGTCACATCAGGGCAGTATCAGCACAAGTGTCTTGTGTGTACAGCTTGTGATGTGTATCCTGTGTCATCAGTCACAGTGTTAGTGTGCCACTTATGCTGGTGTGAGAATGCCCATTGAATTAACACTTGGCCTTCTGCTGATCATACAAAGCCAGTGTGCCACATACCACGTGGCTGGCTGGGGCAAGCTGAGCAGAGCAGATGACTGCTGCATCCCCAGTTCTACCTCTGCTTTGTACACACGCTAACTTGGCCTAATGCTTTTTACCATGAGTAGTCCTGTTCCGTTCCATTGCAATAGGTCTGCTTACACCAGAAAAGGTTTCGTTTGATGTGTTTCTGTAGGGCAGGCTCTTAGAATGGTGCTGCTGAAGTGATTGAGTTTTCTTTCACCCACCCCTATGCCACCGAGTGCTGGTACTTTATTTTTTGTGCCCCACTGAGCACAAGTCATTGAGTTTGATGTTAGGAAGGGGAGAGCATGGAAGTGAGGCTAGCAGCAATGCTGTGCAGGCTGTGACAAATGGCAGACTCTTCTGTATCCCTGGGTTTTGCACTTTTGAGGGCACATGGGACTCTGCAGCATGCAGTCTGAAATGCTTTTTTTTCCTACAAGATTTTTATGTCAAGTCTACATGGATTAGATTTGTGGCTATCCTGAGCAATTGGTACTCCAACTGCAAAGCCTTTGGAGAAAAACCCTTTGCTGATTGTATCATGGTTTTGGTAGGGCCTGTATTGAAGTTCCTGGCACCTGTTTCTAAAGGTTTTTGCTTCCTGCAAGATCTTAAAGATAATTTTCTCCTTTTTTTTTTTTTTTAATCCCCCCCTTCTCTCCTCAGGGAACTAGAGGGCTTGACACATCCTTTACATCCTGCATTTACTCTGACCACAGTCCCTCCTTGTTCTCACAAGTGGAGTTCAGCCCTGCTTCCCTTCCTGTTGATACCCAGTCAGCTACATGGTAAGTTCTCATTATCTCTAGACTTGTTGCCACAAGGTAAAATTCTGGCAGACTCTCTCTAAAATCCATTAGCACTGGGCATTGAGGACAGAGTACTTCATGCCCATCAGAGATCCTTCGGTTGTATTCCAGGCTGACTGCAAGGAAAGGGAGATAGTATTGAATTAGCATTGGAACTGAACTTCAGCATAGATTTTTATAGGAATAAAATATGAAGTAAAATATGTGACAGAATTAAATCCATCAGTTCTAATAAAGGAAACAGAAGAAAGCAAAGAAATATTGGACCCTTAAATCCCATTAAGCAGGCCAGAGAGAGAATGCGTTAAAAGGAAGCTGCACTGTATCTTTTTTCATTGTTTGATGAAATAATCTTTTTCACCCTTTAAGTAGTGTGTTTAAAACTCCTAGTATTTCTGAAACAAAGAGAATATACAGCCACCGAGCTAGCTGGTTTTTATACCTTCCTTTTCTGAGTATTGTCCTTCAGTGCAATACAGAGCCATTTCTTTGTTCTCACAAGCTAGCAGTTAAATTGTATGTAAATGTATGCAAATTAGATGCTGTCTAATAAAGAGAGTCATTAGATGGAAGAAATATTTAGTTTAGGGGGAAAAAAAGAGAAGAAAGCAGGTGTATTTTGCAATAGAAAAATGTAAGATTGCAAAAGCCCCTCAAACTTTGGGTGAACGCTTTTTATAAAGCCATTAAAATATTTTCTAAAAGACTTGCCCTACTCTTGGTCCTATTTTCTGTGTGGTTTTTTTATGTCTACACACTTCTGTGCTCTTTTCTTCAAACTCACACTGGCTGTGTTATACATACAGACATATAAGTATTGTATTCGTAAGTATTTTATTTCTTTAAATCATTTAGCTATGAATTTACACACATGTACCTTGTACTAGGGTGTGTTTTCTGCTTATTGAATAGATAGAGGTGGAATCCATGTGGTAAATTTTATTTTCATGGATTGATTTATTCATCATATGCTCTGACTGGATACCTTTTTCTTACTAAATCATCTTCCTCCATTTTATCAAACCCCCCCAGCAATTTTAAAGCTTTTTTTTCTCCATGTTTTATTTATTCACCAAATCTCAGTGCCAGATACGTTTCTATTCTTTCACTTGCCTTTTCTGCCAAGTTACCCCTTTTGAGGTATGGACCTGATTTAAGTCTGAAGCAGCAGTGATCTTTCTAAACATGAAGTCACAGCTTTACTGTCAGGCGTCATAGCACTAAGATACTAGAAATGTGAATCTTTGTGTCATCCAGAGCTGGAGATTCCACACCTGTGGATGGAGCACTCATATCTATCTAGGCTCTGAAAGATTTAAAATAAATGAACCTTATTTTCTTGCCGTTTCTAAAGAGAAAAAAATGTGAGACTTTTATCTCTCTACCTTAAAATTTCTGCTTCTGCTCTTTCAGCACCTCTGTTTTGGTGGACTAGTATACAAAGGTGACATAGCTCAATTATTTTGAAGTCGTCGTATTTTGTTTCTGATGGTCAGTTATCATGGCTCAGGCAGCTGAGATGATAACTGCATGTGGACTTGCACATTTTTTCTGTTGCAGTTTTGCAAGTCTGGAAGTCTAAAGACATGTATGTATATGTGTATAAAATACATGTATATAAAAATAATGTTGTTTAAATATTTACATATAAAGCCAAGGGATTGGCTTCCTTCCCAGAATTACTGGAACTACCTTCCTCAGGAACATTTGGACTTGAAAAATTTCTACAGCAACAGTTTTTTTCTGAAACTAAACTTGTTAAATTAGCGACTAGTTCTGCACCCTTTGTTGCTCATATGGTTTCTTTAGCTTGGGGTGATGGAGAGACCTCTGTGCATGGGTAATTCATTTCCAGCTAATTATGATAATCTTATCTTTTATTACCCTTTCTCCCTGCAGTTTCTCATTGGCTTATTTTATGAGAGTTCACGAGGGAAGCTCTAGCACAGGGGGCATATTTTTGTCACAGTTCTAGGACAGGTCTGTGCAGTGTGCTGCATCTGGGCTGTGTGCAGACTGGACACTGCAATTCCTTTCTAGACAGCTAAAGAGCAGTCAGACTGATCACTCAGAACAAGCTGACCTCCCAGTTGCCCACTGTCCCAACCACACTTGCTGAGGATTCAGGAGAGAAGCCATAACATGTCTGCTGCCCAGTGGAAAATGTAGGCAGGGTTGTTGTAAGGAGGTGGTGCAGGGTTGGCAGTGAATATTTCAGGTACTCTTGAAGGTAGAATATGTAAGGTGAAGATTGTGAGGAATGTAAGGAAAATCTGAGCTATAAAATCAGGATGCTAGAGAGAGATAAGGTTAAAGTGAGGAGAAATCTGGGGTATAGTGATGATCAGGAAGGATGAGGCCACATGGGCAAACAGAAAATGTTAGTGGTTTCCTGACTCACTTGGGGCACTATTCTAGGCTTTCTGGCATTGAATGTGCAGGAGAACTGAGTCACTAGTGATGCAGGCATTTAACATGGATATTTATATATACTTTGCAATCTAGCTAGGTGCAGCCATGCACATTCTTCAGATTTCGGAAGGTGAAACCCTAACTGGGAGATTTACACTGGAAATGGGACAGAGTAACAAATAAAGTACCTTCTGTCTCTCACATCCTTGAACAGGTTGCAAAAAATACATACAGATGAGTGATGCTTAAATGGAGGAAGAGTGATGGAGGCTTAGGGGCAGAGATCTGATTAATTCCCTATTCCTTTCAATGTTTCCTGGGGTCTGGAGTAATTGTTCAGGGCAGGAGAGAATTCAGTGCCTACATAGTTTTGAGGATACTCATCTTGCTACCTTACTCATCTCGACAATAACAGTAATACAGCTTCTCTACCCTTTAAGTACATTGCAAGCATATATAAGCATTAAAAGAAGTGAGAATTCTATATCCTGTGATAATGAATCCAAAAGCAGTACTGTAGAGAGAGGTGGGGATCAGACCACTGGTCCATCTGATCAGGCATCCATCCTGTTAAATCTCTTCTGCTGCAGCAGTGGGAGGCACAAGAAATCCTAAGTTGCAATAGTAGAACAACTGAATTTTTCTCTGGTGATCTTGATAGTAAATTAGAATTTTTAAACTTGTATTTCTTAGGAGCTTGTGCATCTTTAAAGAAATAGTTTTAAGAAATAAAATATGCCACACTAAACTAATCCTAGAGCTAACGAACAGGCATTGGGACTAGCAGCTTTTGCTATTACCTACTACTTATTATTGTTATTATTATTATTTCTTTTTAATTATGCAAAGTGCTAATCAGTTATTCTCTAAGCACACGAGGAGAGCAGAGGTGCTGGCAGTGAATGGTGGTCCTAGATGGGGGTAGTCACGGCAGTCATTCCTTATTAAAAGAGGAGTAGGTGAGATGATAGGGGTTTTTGCTTCCATTAAAAAGTAAATAAATTAAAAAAAAGCCATGAGGGGGATAGTTCTGGTGGGGTAATTCTTCTTTCACAGCAAGGCAGACTTTTTTTCTGAGTCAGCTCATGCTGTTGGATAATTTCTGTAGAGTTTGAGTGCGCTGATTCGGGCAAGTGTGTTGCAGAGGAGTCTTTTAATGGGTAAGGTACAAGGTGTGCCACTTAATAGGTCGAGGTGCATAACTAGAAAAATCACAAATTAAGGGAGTTTGGTCAATGGAGCAGTCACCTATTAAGCACTGACTTAGGTAGGATACTGATAATGTAACATGGATGACAGTTGTTCATATGTTTTTATGGTTGAGGGTACTGTATGAGCATACAAAATATGTTTCTTTCAAGTGTAATACCTTTAAAAGCTGTAGGAACATAGGGCACCTTATCATTGGAATGTATGTTAGGCTGTTTTTTCTCCCTCTTTAGCACTAAATCATAAACTACAATTTTGTCTTCCTGTGAAACAAGGTCTGTTTTCAGTAAGCTATATTCTCCTGACAATTACTGAAGATTCACTGTGTCTCCCTTACTATGCTCTGTGTCTAATACATAACCAGTATTTTTTATCTGATTATGTTTCAGTGTTGGTGTGGAATGCATAAGCATTACTTTTTTCAGTTAGTAATGGAGATGACGTTCCCAGAGCAGTAAGATACTTGCTCATAAAAGTCTTGAGTAAAGCGTCTTAAGAGATGTTTGAAGTCATTAAAGCAAAAGACTGCTTCTGTATAAGGCCATCAGGACTAGAAAGTAACTGCATAAACAATGCAAGAAATTTTCTTCAAAAAATTTATCATTGAGGGTACTTACTTATGGGGAGTTATGACAAATTTTCAAGTATATTTAAGGTAAGAAGTAAAGCAAAGCATCAGTAACATATAGCTTAAACTAGAGCCTGAATATGAATAGTATTTCCTTTTCAGCTTTGTGACTACTCCACATAATACTAATCCTTCAAACAAGTTTACTACCAGATATGTGTTCACAAATACCTCTCTGTTCTTATAAATTCATTCTGGTGTTAGAAATCTAGACAAACCAATAGTCCAGCATCAAGTCTAGTGTCTTAAATTTGAAGGAAGGGAATATGTCTTGCAAATAATCTTAAGTGAGAGGAGGACACACTGGTGTCTTGAGACTGAATGTTTTCCTGTCTGAGCAGAATCCTCTGAAGCTAATGTGCAGCTTCTAATAAACTGATGATGGATTAGGTCGTGGCTATCTCTGGGTGCTGCTCCAGAAGAACTTTGTTTGCATCAAACCTGGTTTTGACTTGAAGTTGTCCATTCCACAACAAGACTATTTCCATGGGTTTCCTGTTTTAATTTCATTTATTGTCAGTGATTCCAGTGCCTGTTTGTTCTTTTAGTGCATTTCCCTTCTCCCTCTCCAGCATTTTGATGAGGCACAATGAGAGAGTNNNCATTTTGATGAGGCACAATGGGAGAGTGTACTATCTACCAAAAAGGGGGGAAGCTGACTTTTTCATGCGATCCCTTGGCATCGCACAGCCCTGAAACGGGAGCAGATGCTTACTTAGATTGCTGTAGCAACAGAAAAGTGGCAGTCGCACACGTGCTTGATCGTTTCTCTGTTTTTTTGGAGGCTGGGCTTGTTACGTCAGAAGGGAGTCAGTTTGAAATTTACTGTGATGCTTTAGGTATGTTCCTTGTTATCATCCACATCTTTTCAAATGTGAGTCAAATCCTGTGGAAAGAAAACTCCAAAGTTTTCATGTTCCTATGTGTATTTCCACATAGTATTTAAAAGCTATTGTAGGGTCAGAAGACCCTTGAAAGGCCAAGAGCATAAAACCTCACACATCTTAGAAATATAAATCTTCCTGAGACATAATCATAACTTCTGTTGAACTTCACCATCTCAGATTGCTGGCCTTCTGGTGAACTGGGGAGCTGGAAAGGCAAAAACTCATGTTCTGCTCCCATTCCTACTGCATTCTTTGTAACCTTGCTAAATTGCATTACCTTGCTCTATTTTAGTTTTTCTTCATGGTAATGACATGGACCTAGTGCAGTGGAGGTAGTTTATGAGGCAAAGGTATTGTTTGCAAAGTTTTTTGATGTCTATGGACTAAAGGAATTATAGAAGTGCTGTGTACTATGGGGTTTTTTTTGTGTTATTAAGAAGCATCAACAAATCTTGTGATATTGTGTAAATTAGTGTAAGATGGCACTAAAATAGTTTGTGTATTCTTGAAGAGTGAAATAAGTGGATGGAGAAAACTCAGTTGCCTTGACATGGGTTAGCAACAAATGAGGAAACCCCAATAAAGAAATCTGTGCCTCCTGTGCTTCAAGTATGTCT
>WEIV01011275.1:3797-21454 GCA_013390005.1 Calyptomena viridis | reverse complement strand
AGAGTTGGAGCCTAACTGCTACTAGTGCTACTCAGCCCAGTTGGAGCTGAGTCTGCTCATTGGCATTCACACAACTGGGAGCTGGTGGGGAATTAATAACAAAAAAGATTTTAAATGTTCAGCCTGACCTTTTAAAGTTACTGACCTGCATTCAGGTTACAAATACACAGCAATTTTCTCTGGAGCTGCAAAGACACTAAATATTAAATCAGCAACTCGATCAGAGTAGCAGCCCTTGTCCTCTCTGTTCTCTCATGCCTGACTGCCATGACTGGAGTAAAGGANAAGACCCTTGAAAGGCCAAGAGCATAAAACCTCACACATCTTAGAAATATAAATCTTCCTGAGACATAATCATAACTTCTGTTGAACTTCACCATCTCAGATTGCTGGCCTTCTGGTGAACTGGGGAGCTGGAAAGGCAAAAACTCATGTTCTGCTCCCATTCCTACTGCATTCTTTGTAACCTTGCTAAATTGCATTACCTTGCTCTATTTTAGTTTTTCTTCATGGTAATGACATGGACCTAGTGCAGTGGAGGTAGTTTATGAGGCAAAGGTATTGTTTGCAAAGTTTTTTGATGTCTATGGACTAAAGGNAAATGTCTTCTCCCATTGATCTTCTTCAAGGGAGATAAATAAACACTGTGTGTGGTGCAGCCAGGCTGAGTATTTTTGGTTCTATGAGTGTTTATACATTCCCTGGTGGTTGTTTGTATTGCTGTTTGTTGACTGTAAATTCCAGACCTGTATGTTTGTAATGTATACATTTATAGGAGCAGTGCTGTTCTGGGAGTATGGTCAGGGTAGTGCCTCTCATGGAGACTACCAGGTGAATAGTGGGTGGGTTNCATGGGTTAGCAACAAATGAGGAAACCCCAATAAAGAAATCTGTGCCTCCTGTGCTTCAAGTATGTCTCGAGTAAACAGAGAATGCATTTGTTTGTANTAGTGGGTGGGTTTGGTTTTTTTCCTCCTTCCAAAGCAGTGAATTTGTCTTTGTGCTCCCAGTGAAAGAGGGGGCTGTGGTTGCAGGAACTTTAGGAAAGCAGGACTTTCCATACTCAGATGAATGCAGGTAGGTGCACAAGCAAAGCCATGTAGGATCTCTCTGGTAGGAATCCAGTTACTTTAGTTTTTCGTCTAATTAAGAAATAACTCCATTACACTCTCAGTTCATTCAGTGATGATGAGGATGATGCATGTTTTCTTTCAGGAGGAAGTGACTGAAGTTGTTACAGATGACAAAATTTCTGGTGGTAGAAACCCTTCCTGCCTCTCTGTTCCCGTTTCTCAGCTGTCTCTCACATCTTTGAACAAAATCTTCCCTTTTTTACTTACTGTTGTTGTCAGCATCTTAATCTCCAGGACAGTGGGAGTGTGTAGAAGATTTTAGGAATGATGCAGGCACTTCTTCATCCACTAAACCAAATGAGTTTAGTTTGCTGCCTGAACATAATGTATGTGTAGGAAGAGTTCAGCTTAATCAATCATCATTTCTCCTGTTCCTTCAACTCATGCTTCTCTTGTGTTTGTGCGAGTTAAAATTACATGTTTCTGATTTTCCAGATTGTTTGAAGCCTGCCTAGCACTTTCCTTTCTGTTCTCATGCACCTTATCTGCATTTATTAGGCACAGGTTTCACTGCCTTGCAGTTACCTTTACAGAAACCACTCCCATTTTCATGTAATTTTTACTGAGATGTAACCGTTTTTAGTTTTAGTAGCTTTAAATATAATTTTCTGGGAGAGGTGCTTCTGCCACAGATGGGCTGTTTACAAATCTGGTGCTAGAGGAAAATATTTGGTTTTGCCCATGCTGAAATATTCTGATAACATCTTGAAAGAGTTCTTTTGTCTTCATGGTTTGGAGCAAAATCAACTGAATGACCTTTGTGAAAGGGGCATATTTTCATTGTTCTACTCAATACCTGTGTATTTCACCACCCTGACAATAGTTATTCCATGAAAATAAGGAGAACCTACTACCATTATCAGTTTCTTAATGAACTCAAGAGCCTGTCTAGTGGGCCTGCAGGTTGCCATACTGTTGATGACCACAAAGCACTGATATGTTGGTGTGTAGCAGATTCTCTTTTTCATTTGACTACTTGAAAATCCAGGGAATTAAATACATGGGGGAAAAAAATAAAATAATATTTTGTATATCTAAAGTCAAAGCTGTGAATATTAGAATTGAAACTGACACAGTAACATTAATTCAACTTCAACTGCTTTTCCAGTTTTTAATTATGTAATCACATGCTGGTTTTAGTGGGAATCAGTCTTCTCATAGTACACCTGATGGATCTGGTCTGAGGTTGAATAGAGGCTCTTTATTAAGAGGCTATTTTCTTTCAGATCAGTTGCCTCACTTACTGCAAGCACTGGAAAATGTTTAGTATATGAAGCCAAACATAGCAAAAAAGGAAAGTGTGCTTTTACGGTGAGAGCTTGCATGTGCTTAAAGCAAAAAAATGTGCTTCAATTGAGTAGCTTGTAAAATTAGACATCTTTTAGGTGGGTTACGAAGCAAGGTAGTGTTTGTGATTTCTCTTACTCAATTCACTTACTCATTTTAACTCTTCACTATTTCTCCCTTTTAAAACATTCTGTTTGATTTCCTTTAAAGAAAAAAATAAAGTAAATACCAGTAGTAACAGCCTACCCTGGTCTTACCTTCTTTCTCATCACTTTATGGGTATGTGAAAGACTCTTTCTTTTTTTCTTTTTTTAACTCTCCTTATGAAATTGCAGTTTCTGGAATGTTCACTTTCAGTTGGTAGGAAATGCACCATGTTCTACGTTATTCGCTGACAAAAGTGCACACAACTCTTCGTGACACTTTGACAGTTTAGTGGGAGATGCTGCTTTAAGTAGAATGTGTCGGTCTGTATCCAGGTCTGTTTTCTAAGCACTGGGAATTCAGCTGTTTTCTTGTGAATTCTTCTTTTCATATTTTATTGCTACAAAGAGAACACAAAGAGTGCTTGTTTTTTTCTTTTTCTCTCTTTTATTTTTTTTCCTCCAGTTGACTCAATCAGTATTATTTGAAGAAAAAAATTACACACAGAATGGGAAATAGGGTGGGAAAATGTAATAGGATCTGCAAATCTTTTCTGTCTTGTCTGAGTAAATGAGAGCTGATGAGAGATGCAGCACAATGAGAGCTAGGGAATGCTTGCTGAACTGGTATATAAAGATTGTTTCATTTTGCTTCATTTCATTTTACTGTATTGAATTTGAAAGGGAAAATTGCAGCGGACATGAAAGTTTGCTGTGGAAACACCTTGGGTTGCTGTACCCTTGACATGAACCTGGGCAAACATGAAAAGGAACGTTAAGTAAAGTAGTGTATGAATTGTGTAGGTGTGCTTCAGAAGCCACTTTTTGAAGAGTGCCCTTTCACAAAGAGTGGCCCTGCCTCTTGGGTTATTCTGCTGCATCTGATTTTAATCTCTTAAGGTGCAATTCTGGGTTGTCTTTTTTGGGTTTTTTTGTAATTTGTTGGGGGGAGAGGGAAGTGTTGAGTCAAAACCATACTGATTTGCAAGATTGTGTGGCAACATCGTTTTTGCATGCCAACTTTCAGTAAGATTGGAAGGAGATTTGTTTCCCCATTTATGCCCACCCTAAAGGTTCATCTCCCCTTTTCAAATGAGTATAACTTGGAGGAACTTGGTCCTAGGTAGGGTACTACCACAGCAATGCACTCCTTGATAGACAATTTTACCTTGTGTGTTACAGGCTGCAGTGCTGTTGTCCAGCTGGAGTGACTGCACATTGTTTTGTTTTTTTAGGAGCTGTAGTTAAAATCCGGTGTGAGTCAGTTTAATCTGAAAAGATTTTTCCTGTGCTACCTGTGGTATCATTAATTCTCAAAAAATGGGGAAGATAGGATTTTTTTTGTTTGAGTCACAGTCATTTGCAAATGTCTGCAATAATGCATGAACAGCAAACATTCCTGCATAAAAACTCTGACAATACAGACTATAAGGTTTGACACTCCTGTTGGAGCCCTTGGGAGATATCTTTGATGATAAAACATATAAAAATAAAACTTTCTTCCTAATCTAAGTAAACAAATTGTAGTGCTCAGAAGGTACAACATCCTTGTCTCCAGAGTCCAGCTGATGTGATCCCAAGGCAGACATGTCATAAGCAGATTTAAGACTCTTTCCTTGGAAAAGTTTTTTGACTTCTGGATTTCTGTGACATAGGCATGCTTGGTGAACCTTTACCTGGCAAACATTTTGCTTTGTGCACACATTCCCTTATCAAAGTCCCAGAAACTGAAGAGGTACCGGTCGGGTTGGTGGGCACGGGAAGAGAAATGAAGGGGGATGGTTTTACCTTTTCCGAGCAACAGGATGGTCTAATGACATTGTGTAATATAGCTCTTCTGCTACTCTGAGAGTAAGAGAAAGATTGGATAAGTCATTTAATTCCTCCCCTCTCCTTGACACTACCTCTGTTCCATGTCCAACATTAACACCCCGTCTACTCACAAGTGCAGGGGTACCTGTAGGGAAGTTGCTGTCTCTGGATGCAACTCATTGAAAGGAGCATGTTTTGGGCTCAGTATCTAAAATCTGGGTGTTTCTAAGCGCCATGGTTTCATGTTGCTTGTTTAAGCAAAATCCTTTTTTTTTCTCCAAGCTGTGGTTTTGGAAGTGGAAGAGCTCCTCACTTTTTTTTAATCCAGATAAATTTCTTAGGCTCACACAGGTGTACATCTTGAATAACAGAAGAAAAGTGACAAAACAAAAATTCTTCTCCCTCTAGGAATGGATAGCACATGGAAAAGGGAGACAAAGTTCCCAGTGTAATGAGTAGATGTAATGGTTACACAGCAATAGGAACAAATCTAAGAAGTTAAAAGTTAGTTGAAATGCAGAATGTGTTGGGCTATTTTGGGGGTGTGGCAAGGCAACCAATCTTTTCTGCAAATTATTTTAGTCCAAGTCTTTGTGTTCGGCAGTCTGACTACCTATACTATTTCATATACAATAGTAATTCAAGGAATATTCTTTTTAACAGAACAAACAAATTTTTTCTGCTTGACATGTAAAATGTTTGTACTCGTAAATTCCACAGACAGCCTCTTCCCCCCAGTATTGTTTTGTCTGATTATACAACCTTGAAAGTTTAAAATTGACTGGTTTATTGTAAGAAGTATTAAGTAAATGCAATCTCCCTATTTTTAATAACAGTAGCTCAAATTTCATGTGAGATCACACCAGTACTCCAGTGTAATTAAGTTTATGGTTTTCTTATGCACTTCAAATGCCTGTGATGTGCAGTTAATAGTATTTTCCAGACAAGTAGTAGGACACCTCAGCAGTGATGCCAGTGTGGGCTGGTGTCTATCAGAAGTGCAGACACCACAAAATAAAGGAAATTGCAAGACACTGTTATAATTTGTCTAAAAATATGCATGACAGCAGAGCTTTTTTACCTGAGTTTAGAGAGTGATAAGGCTTTGAATTAGAGTGAAGCTTCATAAATAAATAAATAAGGCATGAAACAAGATGTTCAAGTATGGCTTTAGGTCCAGTGTGTATTGAGAGTGAAGTATGGCTGAATATTAGATCTTCTGCATATTGGATTTTGTATGATGACTGTACCTCAAGTCTGTTTTCCACTACACAGATTTTGACCATAAACTGATATAAGATTGCATAGGAAGTTTTGGAGAAAAGCATTGGATAAACTTTTGATCTGTATACATATACAAAGACACATCATTTTTTTGTTTGATTGTTTAAAAGAGTCATGTTTTTTCAATACAAGAGAATTCTTTTTCTATTTCTAAGGAAAGAGAATAATACTAAAGATGCCTAAGAATTCCAAAGGAATTACTTGAAATTAGTGAAACAAAATATTTAATTTAAACTGGTGCAGATTTCTTGTTTATTTCAAGGAAGCTTCGATTTTCAAATGTTTTAAAGATGAAGGCCAAAAATTTCAATTCAAAAGGAGGAAGAACGTTTGACTTGGCTCCATCTGACATGCTTTTTGAACTCTGAAACTTAAAATATTACTTAGGTAGGTTTGGATGTTGTAGAGCTGGATCAGCACATGCAGTGTGTGTAACAGCTCAGTAAATGAGGACAAGACCTGATTATTCCACTATCTTGGATTGTCTGGACCTGAATCTTTATTATCAAGATTTTTGGATTCTTGAGATTCAGTTTGGTTGTGTATAGAATTGTTGGAATTGAGCCTCTAGTTCCTTTCTGAAACAATCCCCTCTGATACGATAGGACTGTCAGACTTGCTGACAGTAATGGTAAAGTTCTCTCATGTCAATGAAGCCTCTCCTCCCCTAGAAAGCTTTAAGTACAGCTTGCTTTATGTCAGTATTTAGGGACACGGTAAAGACCAATAGGTAACATATGGGCCATTTTCTCAATCACCTTCTTTTCAGCTCGTGACCTAACTCCTGTGCAGTGCTTCGATGTGTTGTGGGGACAGCAGATCTGGAAAATCTCTGGCATGTAGCCATAAAATAGCCCTTCCCATAAGTTATTAAAATAGCACATTCAAATACTAACCAGCTGGGTTTTTTGTTCATGCAAATTTTTGCCCATTTGCAAATTTAGACTGCGTGTTTCCCTCACTACACATAAAGAGGGTAGAATGCCCTTTTGAGTGGGTAATAATAACAAAGATAGTTTAGTGGCACCATCTTTTTTCTGTTTTCTCCTTCATCAAATGAGAACCACACAGACTTTGGTGTGACTGCTGCATCAGTGAGGACTACAGGATTTGGCCCCACAGGTACTCACTTGTGTCAATCCTACCAGGAGCTTTCTTTGTCTGCTATCTGCCTTTTAGGAGGACTGATGGGGGCAGAAAGCAGAGAAATTGGGACAGGCAATGGGAATACCTCCTGTGGCTTCAACTGCCCATTGCTGGCTTGGAAATGCTAGTTGACATTTGAGAGAACGTACTTTATATGAGAAAGTAATGAGTGAATGGAAATTAAAACAAAAGGGTTGAAAATAGAGCTGTAATCAATCTAGCCCTGTATCTCAATAAACCAGGGACATTATTTCATAGTGAATTTGGGGCAGATACCTCAGCAAGTGCCACAATAGTGGGGGTCTTCTCCCCACTCCCTCTTCCCCTTCCATTAAATCTACATTTGGAAGGTGGATGGTGCTGACTCATAAATTAAATTGGGGTAATGCATACAGTGTATATATATTTCTGTCACTTTGTCTCAAATTAAACACGAACCTTCTCCCCTGACAAGATGATAGAAAAGTTAATTGCTCGCCCTGGCTTTAAATTGGAATTTGAATTTGCAAAATGCTAAAGGTTTATGAGATCTAAATCATGAGGAGCTTAAATTACATTCCTGTGATAAAATATTAATAAATCAATTAAAACATAAGCCGAGTATAATATTACTTTTTTTGTAGGAACCTTGAACACAATAATTCATTAGAGTGTGCAGTAACAATTATTGTATCTTTTTTAATTTTCTTTTTTATTAGTTTCTCTTTTTTTTAACTGGGGAAAAGGCAACATCAGATGGGAAAACACCACACAATGGTGGAATATTATCCTGGTACCAAATCTAGTCATCTCCTAGTAACGATGCACATACATACAAAAGCATTTGAACACCCTTAACTCCACACATTGCATCATGGCTCCAGTATAATAAGATTCATGCCCTAAAAGCTGAGGGCTGTTTATCTCCTTTTCACCAGGGGAAAGAAGGGCAGCAGCACAGGAAGAGCAGAAGAAACCTTACTGCTCCTGGTGTTGTATTTTTTTTTCCTTTTCCAGCCTCTTTCCATGCAATTTTATCCTTTTCTTATTCTCCTTCTATTCTTTCTCTTTATTGGTATAAGATTAGTATGATTTCAGTGTTGAAGCCATCAAAAATTCACAGACCTTTCTGTAAAACTGACCTGAGTTTTGTGTTGGGTAAACCTAGGCTAGAATAGGATTTGGTTGCTAAATTTTTACTTATGTTGTGAACAACTCTCACAGCTCTAATCTTTACATAACCCATTTCTGTGTACTATATAAAGAGCACTTCAGGCACAGTATGAAACTTAGTTATTATTTGAGGAAGGAGGTGTTATGCTAGCTCAGCATGCATTTCTTATATGCAAACATTAATACACAAGGAATGCAATTATTACATATACCTGCACACCTCTAGTGCCTGTGAAGGTGCAGATTCCTTTGTCAAGTGCTTTTTGCCTTCTGTGAAATGACTGGACTGCATGTCTGATACAGCTATGCTTAGTAAAGGGTCTAATTGCTATTATTATATTATTTGTGTTTGAATTCTTGAAAGGTTATTTAGTACAAATTATGTGTTCATGCCAAATTGGCAGCTCTGGGGACTGAAGTCTGCTGTACATACCCATAGCATAGGTCCTGTGGCTGGGTGTGTGTTGCCCACCCACCCCTGCACCTCAGAGTCATGCACAACCATCACTTGTGCTAGCATTGAAGGGTCTACTTCATACCCTCTTATTTTTGCTGGTTGCAGGCAAGACTGCTGCTTGCTGTGCCCTCTCCTCCTGCAGGTCATCTCTGCTGCAGCCAAGGGGTTTTTGACTAAACTAGAGAATTTAAATAGAAGCCCCAGCCTGGTCCCCCTCTTAGGAACCAGAAGAGGAGAGAACAGTGTGTGGGAGGCAGCAGGGAAGGCGTGCACAGCTGCTGCTCCCCCCTCTGTCTGTGAGCAGCCTGCAGCCATCTCCCTTGCAGCAGCATGGGGCAGCTGCCTTGGCCAGCTGAAAGCAGTTAGGGCCAGAGTCAGCTGGGGAAAAGAGTGAGAAGAGATCCAGGAGCAGGTGGTGGTTTGTGCTTCTAACCACCTGTCTGAATAATGCTTTCCTGTACTGCCCAGAAGGTATGGCAGGCTCCAGTTTTCCCTGGGTATGGGATCCCTCATGATGCTCAAGGCCCTCCTCATCATGAGACTGTTAGAAGTAGATCAAAGTGTCCTGCTTTACTCTGCTCCTGGGTATTCTAGCTTGTGAGTGACCTCAACTTAAAGTTAAGCCTTAGTTTCCAGAGGCTTTTGCATTTGCTGATGAAACCAGTCAGGGTCTGTTGTAGTGATGCAAAATAAAACCAAACTTCGTGTTTCTAAGCACACGTACTATGTCAGTTCTGCTAAGCTCTTCATCAATATTAAAAGAGTCAGTTGTTAGATTTTACATGCGTTGCTTTTCATTTTCCCCTTTTTATGAAGGGGGAGTATGAGAAAAGTCACTTTCCACCAGGTCTCTGTGTCATGTAACAAACCAGTAGTGGCGATTCGAGCAGACTACATGTCTTCCAGCAGCTCACCCTTGCACTGAACCTTACCAAAATGGGAGAAACGCCTGTTCATCAGGAAGTAGAAGGTGATCATTGAGCTTGTTTTGTGTGGACTGAGAAGCAGCCATCAGGTACGATTAGCTTCTTATGGCTACCAAAATGAGCTAGCATTTAAACAAACAAGGTAAAATTGAAGTCTTCATATCACCAAAATGGCATGATCTTCCTTTATTATGATTTTTATAGCAATAGATTGTTGGGGGTTGACCCAGTGTTATTTATTCATGGTGCTTGATAATTGCATTTGCTCAGTAGATTCCATACTTTACAAATTCTGTTTTAGAATGTGACTGAATTTTGTAAGCATTCCTGTAAATAAATTTTTAAAATTGGATTAGTTGAAATTCATGTGTGTGTAGGGAGGTGTTCCAGATATTTTTTGTGTACAGGAATGACTTCCAGCAGAAGCTAAGAAAACTTTTAACGCCAAGTTATTTGTCAGTGCTGCCTTTCTGTGAATCGTAGGAGTTACACTGAGGAAGTCATAGAATGCTAAGGGGTTGGAATGGACCACAGAGATCATTTTAGTCTCAACCTCTCCCACCATGGGCAGGGACACCTCCCACTAGACCAGGTTGCTCAGGCCCTCATCCAACCCGGCTTTGCATACTGGCAGGGCTGGAGAATCCACAACTTCCCTGGACAACCTGTTCCAGTCCTTTCTCTATGGCATACTGTCCTTGCTGGAGGGTGAAGTAGACTATATGCACAGGAGCATTGTTGCCTCCTGCCCCTGCCCTGCCCACTGCTGGAAGTTTATTTTAGCCCTTGGTGCCATCAGGTGCTTGAGGTGGCAAGTTGAGGCTTATATTGGCTCATAAAAATGGAGAACAGGATGTGGACTAGACTCTGCCAGTTCAGGGGGTGCCCTACAGTTTTGAGGATCTCCTGCCCAAAACCCTGTCCCACATGAGGATTGCCATCTTGTCTTTACCTCTGCCCCAGGAAGGCAGCCTGAAGACTGACAGACGCTGCCATAAGGATTTCCGTGCCTGTTGGGGGCACTGAGGTTCTCGCCGATGATGGTAAACACGATTTGGCTCCCTCACTCTTGTAATCAGGCTTACTCGCGCTGAAACAGAGATTGCTCTATTGCAGTGCCAGGCCTCCAGCAATACCAACTGTTAAATAATAAACAGGCCCTGGTTGTTGGCAGCAGCTCCCCGGCCCCCCCACCCTCACCAACATGGAGTACCCATTTTCTGGGTTTACCTGCCCGCCTGTGCTCCAAAGCATAGACCAGCGCCCGTGTTCGGTGGAGGTGGAAGCAGCACAGAGACATCAGTCTTTGTCTAATCTGCTTAGTTTATTATTCTCCAAGGACCTGGGGTGATATAGCAAACATGCAGTGCTTTGGCAGCACTAACAATGGCTGTGCTGTCATTCTAGATAATATTACAGACTTTTGCCTGATGCATGGGATATTTTTTTTCCTCTGTTCAACTGCCTGTTCTTTAAGGTCTTATTTTCTTTTCCCTTATTTTTTTTCCTTTTTTTTGGAGGGGTGAGGAAGCTGGTGGGAGGGACTAGTTCCTCCTTTATCAGCTCTGCTTTTTTTCTGTGAATTAAAAAATAAAGTAACAAGTTTTGGCTTGTTCTCCTGGTGGCAGAATGGTATTTATTGTTTTATTGCATTAATAAATATTACCAAGCATTTTTTCTGTAATTTATGGATAAAATGGGTGTTGAAATGAAGAGCAATTTTTTTAGTGAATGAAGAGACTCCATTATGGAAGTCACTCCACCAGTGGGGAAAAACTACTGCAGCAAATAGCTCCTGTTCTTATCTACATTTTGGCTACTTCTGTAGTTTTCGTTTGATCTTCTTATTACTGTGTACACTGTATGCATGTGAAAAACAGTGTGTCCTGGTTTATGCAGAAGTGAAGCTCAAGCTTGGAGATAAGTTAGGAAAAATATTGTGATATTGTGAAGAAGAAGATTATACCACAGAGTTAAAATGTAACTGCATGAATAGACTCAAGCATACATATTCATTTCCCTTTCGTTCTCTAAACTTTGAGTGGAACACAAGCCAGAATTTTCACTTGTGGGATAATGATTTTCTCTTTTTAAACCCATATGTGAAATTAATTGTAAGCAACGGTCTTTTCTATTCTATACTATTAAAAAGTTCCATATTTGTAGTCAACTAGACTTTGCACAATTTAAACGGTTTTGGTCATCTGTGAGGTCATCATATCCTGACCTGTGGGTTAACCATGGCCTGGATCCTATGAAAGATCTTTTTGTTTTTAACAAATATCGCACTACAAAAAGTGTGGTGTTTTCCAATGTTGTGAGAGGAATTCTATCATAAAATTCCCTATCAACTCTACTTGAGACTCCACCCTTTATCATAATTATGGCAGGTGCAAGTATAAGGAAGCAAATGTAATTAGCAATCAGACCTGTGAGTACTGCCCTGTCACCATCTTTTCATTTCCTCTATGCAGTTTTGCTAGTACAGATCTAAGAACCCTGTAAAATCCCTTGAGTATTTACTGTTTAATTTTTAAACTGAGAGACACAAGATGGTGTGGTCTGAGGCTCATGGATGCTGTTCTTAAAATAGAGGGTGTTAATATGCCTATATTCATCCATTGTCAATAGGTCAGTCAAATACTCCACAATAAGTTGGGAAAACTTGACTTTGTTTAAATCCTTGGGCCAAATCTCATCATATGGGATTTTCAGATCCTCTAGATGACATTAGGTAACCAGCAGTCTTTGCTTCCCATGCCATTTGTTTTCCTAGCATACTTGAGCACTTCTGAAAATTCTTATGTGTTTTTTTAATCATCCCTGAAGGCTTTGGCCTGAACAAGCATCTGGCATTTGACGCAGTCTTTGTTGAGATTGCAGTAATGACTTCTTCCCCTGTTTGTCATTTATTTGAGTAGATCTCTACAGACGGTCTTTTGATTTATTCTCAAAGGGAACAAGTTGGAGTTCAGTGCTTCTGAAAGTCTTCACAATATGGGAGAAGTACAGACAATGAACTTGGTGGTTAACATGTTCTTTCTGAACATTGTAGAATTTACACAGGTTTTTTTAAAAAAAAACTTTTTTTGATTTCATAAGAATGTTGAAGCGATGCCAACAGATAATTTTCAAGAGGCACAAACAGGGCAGCTACAGGTATGCAGGGAGAGGCAGTGCACTCAGGAGATTAATGAAGTGCCTTTGCAGCTGCTATTGTAGAAGCTGGAAACCTTGTTTCATTAAGCAGAAAAATAAACTACAGAAACAGAAGACTCCCTCTCCTTCTTTCTAAAAGTGTTTCCTTTCTTAAAATGCACATTTTTAATCCAGTGGGAAGAGTCTTTTCTTACTGCTGACATACTCCTTAAATCATATTGTTTTCAGGCAGTAGGTAGAGTGTGTAGATGAGTGACATTTGCTTGTAACTGTAACTAAAACATAGTTTTAGTGACATCAAAAAAATTACTGCATTTATAAGCTGAACCATTTACAGCAGGTAGAAGGAAAATTCAAAGCTAGAGTTAGGAATGGAAAACATCTCTTATCACTTTCAGTGACTGCAGCTGTGCCATCTTGGGGTGTGATTTATTTAGAGTTGTCTGGTCAGTACTTGGTCAAGAGAATAACTGGAGGGACCCTTGGGAACAATTCAGTAGGTGGTGCTGTTCCCTCGAAGCCAGCTCTGATGCTTCATGCAGCAGGATATTTAGGGGGTTGTTTATTTCTACAGCTCTAGTTTTTAGGTAGGACTTGAAAATGTAACAATTTGCTGCCATAAAAAATCTCATTACTGCTTTTTTTTTCAGCTGTAGCAGTATTCTTAGGTACATATTTGAACTTTCGGTAGCATGAGTGGTGGAAAATATAGTGGAAGATAAAACATAATGGTTTCAGACTCATATGTACTTGAAGCTTGAAGTAAATTTCAGGATCTGTGAATTTCAGGAGACATAATTGGGAAAAAACCCTATAGCAACAAAGAGGCATATAGTGATAGGGCAAGGGGAAATGGCTTTAAACTGAAAGAGAGCAGGTTTAGATTAGATATAAGGAGCAAACTCTTCACTATGAGGGTGATGAGGCTCTGGAAAAAGTTGTCTGGAAAAGGTGTGGATGCCCCATGCTTGGAAGTGTTAAAGGCCGGGTTGGATGGGGCTTGGAGCAACCTAGTCTAGTAGAAGGTGTCTCTGACCATGGCAGGGGCATTGGAACTAGATTATCTTTAAGGTCCCTTCCAACCTAATTCTGTGATTCTATGATTTTTTCCTTGCTGTGTGGATAGCATTCCTTCAGGTCAAACCAGATTTGGCTTCCAGCACAAGGTGAAGTTGAATGCTGAAGCAGAACCAGAGAAGACTGTAAACATTCCAGCTCTGGGAGTTGCTTGAATGTGAGCTCTCAGTGGTGGCCCTCCACTGAGCTACTCTCTGGTAAAATACAATCACTTAACTAACAAACAAAGCAACACAGTTTTTCAGAGGATGTGAGCAGTGTCTTTCCAGGCTGTCTTCAGACTTCAGAATTCCTCTCAGAAATCATCATCAGAAGCAGTGAAACCTGTTCCACTGTGCTGGACACACATAGATCTTTTGTGAGAGGACTGCTTGTTACGGTCACTCAGAAGAATGTTCTTTTTAATTCTGAAGGTCACATAAAGCGTAGTGTCTGAAATTTCTTTTTGTATGGTTTGAGGTCAGAAAGGTCATTTCTGTTTTGAACCCAGTTTTGCACAAACAGATTCTCTCCATCTTGAAACCATCAGGAGGTTGAAGCTCCTCCCTTCCATTGGTAGTTTTGTTCCGCTGGTCAATTCCCTTGCTGTTTAAAAATGTGGGATTTGTTTCTGCTTTGATTTGACTTTTCTTTCTTTCATTCTTGGCTTCATGTTCCAGACTTTGGTTCTCGTTATGCCTTTCTTCACCCAACTGAAGATCCTTTTAGAAAACAATGCAATAAAGAAAAGTAAAAATGCCTTCCCAAGCCTATCCACTACCTCCTGTTTATGCCTCCAGGGATTGCTTTAGCCATCTTTGCCACATTGCATGGAGTTCATGCTCAGTTGTTTATTTGTTGTGACAATTGTTTTCAGAATCACTGTTTTGCAGGGTGCAGTACATCCCACATGCACCCATGGCCCATCCTGTAGATACAGAATGCCTTCCTTTTTCTTGAAGTTTTGCAAATGCCTGATTCTCCCCATCTGTTGATACCCTGTTCTCCTGGTCTTTTACCAGTCTTTGCATCACCCAGAAATTTTTATTAGCAGTGGTTAATAACTTAGGAGTTATTGAACAAAATGCTGAGTAGTGTTGATGTCAATAATTTTACCTGCATCTTCCTAACCCCACCTGTGTTTGTAGACCCTCTATGGTAATAGATTTCTGAGGATCTTCCATTAGTTATCTGCTCAACACATGCTTTCATTAACAGAACAGGAATGTTCTGTAGTAGTGCTAAGTCAAATGGTTATAAAACTGTAAGTGGATAAGCTCTTGGGCTTAGAAAGTATATATACTTACCAAAAAATGAAATCAAGTTTGTTTGACAAGACCTATTTTCCATAAAACTACACTGACTAGCATTAATTATTTTCCTACTCTTTAGTTGTTTATCAATAATTTCAGTCATCATACATGGGTGCAACGTTACTGGTGTCAGTAGATTTGTACATTTTGCTCACTTACAGTGTTTTTAATGATTGTGTATTACTAAAGAGAGCAAAAAAATAAAGCAAAAGTCAGTGCTAAGGGTACTGCAACATACTTGAGTCTGTAACTTCTCTGTGTGGCTGTAGATGCACTGATAAGTCCCAGTGACCATAGGCAGAGTGGAGAGTGGGGAAGGTCCCTGACTGGAATTTTAATCCATCCAAACATTTGAGGGATTTCTTACAGAAATTAGAATTGCATCTGAAGTCTTCTTTTATCTGGCACACAGAATATGTATATGCTCTGATGGCATCAACACAATACTCCCACAGTCTTGTTTGTACTAAAGCTCAGAGAAGAACTTGGTTTTCTTCAGCTGGTCTCTTCTTTCATTTTCTAAAGTTCACAAAGGGAGTCTAGTGAGGAGATTCTTGAAACACCACAGAGTTGTAGGTACTGATGAGATAGCTACGAAGCAGCTGTGTTGGTATGGAGGCAGGAGGCTGATGACTCCTGCAAACATATGGGTGTTCCTTTCAGATAGTTTGAGACATGATTTTTTTTCCTATTAGGTCTTGAGATGCTTTGTGCTTTAAACACCCTATTTTGTCTCATAAGCCTGAAATATTTACCCTTTACATTAGTCTCCTATGAAAACTATTGAAAGGCTCTGCTAGCAAGATTCACAGACTGCTGTGTTTGACTGTATGATGTATAGAAATTTGCAGGGATGTGGATCATCCCCTTCCAAATATGACAGTCAGAATTCAAAGCGAGAATAATTACAGCTGTGCAGTTACGGCAGTTCTGAAAGACAGGGTAATATGAAGACTCCAGAGGAAATGTTAACAATTCAATAAAAATATTTGAATTTTCAATAAAATAAATGTGTGAATTTTCTTTTTTCTTGATGGCGTGGAGACTTGGCCAAAATTGGGCTGGTTTGGATGGGGAAAAAAAAAAAAAATTAGAGTGTACCAGAATGACCTACTTAAAAAAATTAAATTGGAAAAAAAGAGTAATGGCTCGTAGCTATGGGATAATGGAATTTGGGACACTTCATCG
This sequence comes from Calyptomena viridis, assembly GCA_013390005.1. Classification (NCBI taxonomy): domain Eukaryota; kingdom Metazoa; phylum Chordata; class Aves; order Passeriformes; family Eurylaimidae; genus Calyptomena; species Calyptomena viridis. The sequence goes on along the minus strand of WEIV01011275.1, from coordinate 5,398 downwards.
TAATCTTGCTTTTAATTGACAACAGACTTGTTTGTACTTTATTGTGGAAGGACTTTGTGATCAACATACCATTACTGCATGAAACACTTGTCTTTTTTATGATACTGTTCAGAGAAAATAGTCCAGGATTCCAGTGTCCAGGTCCAGGATTTTCATTTCAATCCATTTGCACTGTATTCTGAGAGTAATTCAATCTGATTATTGAAAACCAAACCCCATTCAGTCTCCTTCTCCCTCAAAATATCCCCACGTTTTTTCTGAACATTAAAACTTCTTCCTGCTCAAAGGACAACATACTGAAGGCCAGAGCTTCCCCAGAACATTATGTGGCAGGTTAATGTTATCCGTGTTAAAAATATTTGTGGTAGGGACTCCCTCTTTTTCTGCATGGTGCAAGGGATTGTTGTTTCTAATCTGACTCTCTGGGTGTTATTGTGATACAAATATTTTAATTACCATAATGTATGAATTGTAGAAGTTGAAACAGAGAATAAGTGATTTCTGTGTTGTAATGACAGATAGAATTTAAGTCTCAAACCTACTCTCTTAGTACTAGACTTACTTTACTCAGTACCCATATTCTGAAACTTCATAAAACCATTCTGTTTTCAGGCCTTTGCAAGGAATATCATCTTAGCAATAAACCATTTGAAATGGCATTTTTTGACTTACTGAGGTTTTTCACCCACAAATTTATTATTGTTTTCTCATTCTTCTTGATGAAAATGGCATTTTATTGTCTTAGCAGTTTATCTATACATTCAGTCTATAAGCCCCTCCACCTTAAAAGTTCACAGTAGATTTGGTAAGATACTATATACTTTGGGGAGCCTGAATGATTTATTAAAATCCCACCCTTCATCCCCTTCCAAATATGACAGTCAGAATTCAAAGCGAGAATAATTACAGCTGTGCAGTTACGGCAGTTCTGAAAGACAGGGTAATATGAAGACTCCAGAGGAAATGTTAACAATTCTAATAGTTTTTCATAAAAGACAGAGACACTGTCAAACCAGAGGCTTAAACAAAGAATAGGTTAAAATAAAAAAGAAAAACTTAAAGGCCATCAAGGACCAGTTGAGCCATGGTACAGATGATAAGCAAGCAAAAACTTGTTGTCTAAAATATTGATATCTTGCTAGCCAAAAGAGACATGTCTATTATCTGCCCCACTAGAAAAGTCACAGGGGGACACAGGAAAGAAATAAATCTCTTTCACTACCTCTCTCTGAAATACTAAATTAAGGTTAGTGGCTACATTTGACAAAGAAAAAGCGTTTCGTCTGTGCTGCACATAGTGAACTATTAGTATGGCTGCTGCATTTATACAAATTGAATGGCACGCTATTGTCCGTCATCTTTTTATTTTCCTTTTTTTATCCTCATTTTGAATAATTCATGGGAAAAATGATCACTTAGTAATGCCACAAACTCACAGCAGGCAAAACTAATTTTACATGATATGAAAACAGATTTTATTTATTTAAGAGTAATATTTAAAGAAAACAACAACTTTTTTGACACCAGCTGCTGGGAAATAAATAGAATATTTTATGACAGAAAAAAAAATCCAAATGCGTTAAAAGCTGTTCCTGAGAGAT
>WEIV01011271.1:4394-17258 GCA_013390005.1 Calyptomena viridis | reverse complement strand
TGCCTACTTCCCTTACTTTTAAAGAGGATAAAGTGTTTTTGTGCTTCCAGAGGAGTGTTCTAGAAAAACTCCCAGTAATCACTAGCTCCTTTATCCTCCATGGAATCCCTCCCAACTGAGCTCTGAGCAAGCAGAGTTTCTTCTTCTAAAAATCTAAAGCCTTAGTCTTAGCACTAGCCTTCGGCGTGCTCAGCAGTATCTCAAACTCCACTGTATTGTGGTCACTGCAGCCAAATCTGTCATTAACCGAAATATTACAAAGTAGTTTTCTTGGTTTGTGTGTGAGTAATGAGTCCAGCAGTGCCTCATTCCTGGTTGGCACATCTAACATTTGTGTGAGCAAGCAGTGCAGAAACATGATGGATGATGTGTGAGCTGCTGTACTGTTCTTCCAACAAATGTCTGGGTAGGTGAAGTCACAAGTACCAGGTTCTGTTGACCTGAAGCGTAAGTGACCCAAATATTGTTTTGCTTATTTTATCGTCTTTGTTTTGAAGTCAGTAGCAGATGATTACTCTAAGATTCCCCTTGGAGAAAACCTCTCTGATCCAGACCCAGAAGGTTTCCATAGGACTGGAATTAGCATAGTTCACTTCCACACATTCAAGATTTTCTGTAATGAAGAGCTTGATGACTCTTTTTCCCCTGCCTGTCTTTGCAAAACAGCTTATAGGCATCCATTGTGGTCCTCCAGTCATGTCAGTTGTCCCATGTTTCAGTTATTCCTATGATACCATAACTTTCAGATTTGGCATGAAGCTCTAGTTCCTCCTGTTTATTCTCCAAGCTACATGCATTGGTATATAGACTTGGGGTGTTTGGTGGTCTTGTTCTCATCTTGGGAGGCAGCTAAGTAACATTTGTCAGTGCTCTGGTTGGCCTGGCTTATTCTCTAGCTGGTTACAATGATGTTGCCACTTTGGACCCCATCCCCAAGTCATAACCTGCTTCACCAAGGCTATAGTAACTCAAGAATGACTCACTACCATAAAAGTCAAAACCCTCAAGACAGCACACGCCATGAAGCCAGAAGCTGATTTGCATTATATATCAATTTCTGGTTGCATCCCTTGCTCTAGCTGGTAAAATGGACGAAAAGGTAACTTGGTGACTGTTTGCTTGTACCCCCAGAGATTTGTGATCTTCCTTCATTTTGCCCTGGTTCTGCCTTGCAGTGTCATTCATGCCCACATGAATGAGCAGCAGCAGATAGTAGTCTGTGCTCCTGAAAAGTACTCTCAGCAACATCTGGGACCTTAGCTCCTGTAGGAGCCAAGAAAGGCAGCACACCTCTTGCGACTCCCTGTGAGGTCAGCAGATGGACACAGCTGTTCCATGAGGTTGTTCAATTTAATCTCCAGATGTGAAATCCTGCCCTCTTCCCACTTGCCTAAGATTGCCTTTAAACTAGAACATTTTTGAGGGAAAGAACCTGTATTATGCATCCACATTACAAGCAGCTACCTGCAAACACAACAGTGACCAGACAGTTTAGCTGACACTTCACTGAGAGGATTGGTTTCAAGGACTTTAACCAAATTTTGATGGGAAGAAAAATACCTGCACAGCAAGCCATTCCAATCTACAAATGTGAAAGTAGTGTAAGTAGTCAAATTTCACCTTACAGCAAGAAAGAAGATATACAAGGCCCAACTGCAATGCTGCTTTTAATATTCTAGGAAAGGGGACGAGTTTCAAAATTTCTACGTATGCAAAATAAAAAAATGACATCAAAGTCTGAGGCTGAATTTGAGCTGTCAGTTAATCACACATTGTATCCTATTATTACTTCAGCCCATCCTTTGAAAACAGCTCAATAAATCATATTATCCTACTGTACAAAAAACATACTTACCATAAATTTCCATATCCGATATATTGAAAATTGAATGTCTTCTCATATGAGAAAAAAGGTGCATGTATGAATAATGCTGCAAGTACTTAATCTCAATTATATTTATATATGTGATAGTTTATATAATTTTCTTCCTCCCATATTCGTAATCACCAATTTTTTTCCCTTCAGCTTTATTTTGCCTGATTTTTCATCCAACACCTCTATCAATCTCTATAGGGACTACTAGCATATATTGAAATACAGTCTGGGCTCTGCAGCACTGTACTCTGAGTCACACGAAACCTTTGTATCTTTGAAACATTGAGGGTAGAGGACCATGTATTAGAGAAAATGAAACCTCAGTGATGTATCAACAAATACAGCAGCCTACCAAAGATTTACTGACCTACAAAAAGGCACTCCACATAGAAGTGATAGGTATATAGTGGAGAACTGGTGGTCCTCCACATCTGGCGCAGCTGTCAAGTTCACCACATATGCACACGGGTTCTGTTAAAAAGCAATTCCAGGCTCAAATTTATGAGCCTAGAGTTCAAGTACATCTTGTACCTCTCTGAATAAACCTTTGCTTTTTTTGTGACCTCTAGTCACTGGAGTTTCAAAGATGGGACACTGTCCCAGCCCAAAGGAAGTCAAACAGGATCCTTCCAGGCCCAGTGCAGGTACTATCTGTGACGCCCAGAAGCAGCAAATATGGTGTAAATATTAACAGCATAGGCTCCAAAGTCAACAGCAACCCATTTCAGAGGTGTGTGATAAAATCCCACGGATGCTACTGCAATCCAAAAAATTAAAGAAGGGCATAACCTCCTGGGTTATTATTATTACTCTTATTAATGATTGATCACTCAAAGCACATTGCAGTGAATAGAAAATCACTTGAGCAGGTTTTCATGCATATGTATTTATGTATTTAAAATTTCTACATACCTACCAGCGTCAAATTATATTATGCTATACTACAAACTCAAATAATTCAAATACTGGCACAATGCAGTCAAACATGCCAGTAAAAAGCTATTGTTGATCATGAGTACAGGACTATTGAAGTTTTAAGCTTTTAACACAAAATACAGGCTCAGCTATTATGTAGTTAGCAGTGAAGCTCACATTTGTAGCTACAACAAATTTATTCATGCAACTAATTTACATATACACAAAAAGCAGAGACAAATTGATATTTTTGTTTAAGTAACTCTATTAATTCCATTTCTTGACTATGGCCAGCTGGGAGGCCCCAGATTCAGTCCAAACTCTGCTGTTAATGACCAGTCAGTGGCCATGATGCTCTCAGCAATTGTGTGCCTGGTCTCAAATAGCAAATGTAAAAACAACAATATCAGACTCTTCCTGGAAACTTCTTCCCTTAAACTTTCCATTGGTGAAAGATTTGGCCAAGTCAGGAAGATGACTCACTAAGGGCCACCCTTACCAGAGCCTAAATAACAAAGATGATTGCAAGCTAAGCGTGCAAGAATATCTAAGTCTGAACTCACCTGAGTTAATTGCTGAAAAGTAAACAGCAGCTTCTTTGCACAGCCTTAGCAGGCCCTAACAGATGCAGAGACATCTGTGTTACAAGCAGATATAACACAGAAGACACTAGCATCTTTCCTCATGGTCAAGGACTAATCATATACACCTCCATAGAATCAGGAAAAAAAAAAAAAGCTGCCCAGAGCAATTAGCAGACCCAGAAACAACCTGGTGGCTCTTGACCCATGACTAAGAAAACATATGTACAGAACCCAAAGTGGCATACCATGACCTTGGAAAGGAGAACACCACCACTTCAAATTCAGCTGCATGCACCCACCTGGTTCCCCCATTTCACACACCCTCAGCCTCCTGCCCCAAAGGATTTTTTCCAATATCTTAATTATCTTGGATGGTTACCTTACACCCATATACTAAATGCAACCTATGCTTAATTTTATTTATGTCGATCACACTGTAAAAATAAAGCTACAACCTTAAAACCTGTGTCTGTGTGTCTAAGCTACTGAAGCCATGGTCATTTCAATCAGGAAGTCCCTGTGTTTTTCTCAAATTAACGTTGAGAATCTCAACCTCTCACAACACTTAATTTTGCCTCATAAAATCCTCTTAGAAATGTTCAAGGAAATCTCCCATCACCTGCTTGCATACTTAAAGGAATTCTGTAGCAAGTTAATTACCTAGGAGGCCCTCTATCACACTACCAAGTCTATAACTAGACAGATATAGACATAAACGCACCAAAACACACACACACATCAACTACTGGGAAAATCACTTAAACTGCTTCATCTTTTAAAATTACTTAATTTCTTTCAGTGAAGGAGACTGTATGAATCACTTCTGTAAGCCCATTGACAGAATGTTTAGCTGACACTTGCTCAATTGAATAAAAATGCACAGACCAATAGAAGTTGAAAGTAGAATAATAAAGAACGTAATTGTCTGAGGTCCTTTTTCTTAGTCTTCCTAAATCACAGCAGCACAAAGGTTTCTATTGCTCCAATTTGTCTACCAAACTATCAGAGCTGTCTGAGACCATTTTACGCTGTGCATTGTTATACTCCACAGACAAATGAAGAGTTGGAAACTGCAAACCAACAGCCATAAATCTTTATGTTAAGTTCTTACAGTCATTTCATTTTAAGTTGCTTATCAGTTCTAGCATGAGGACTCAATTATCTACCACACATTTTTCTATTCCTATAGGCATACTGTGCTTAGGACTCTCTGAAGCTTCCCAGATGTGAAAGAATGTAAAAGAAGCAAGCAGGAAGAAAATATATGGACCACAGTCTGCCCAAACACTTCTAAATGCTCATGTTCTGAAAAAGATGCAGAAGGCTTAGAGACATATATTGCTTCTGGCAGTAGTGCTTCATTAAAAATAACACACGAAAGTGAAACAGGATCAACGATTTCTTAGTGAAAAACAGGCCTTAAAGAACATTAACCTGTCAGGCCCTTTACTGAAAACGTCACCTTTAAAATTTCTGTACTGTGCATAAATGAAGCTTAGTTTCTGTCATAAATGTAAAACAAGGTAGGGCTACATGAAAGTACAACCCTCCTAGCAGTAGTTTGGGGGGGGATTTTTTTCTTCTTTATCCTTAGGTCTATCATTTTGCTTATTTCTTGTCTTCACTCTATTTTACAACCATTCCCACCACCACTCTTAACTCAACTCAAGGAAAAGCCCTTCACCTTTGCACATGGTATTTCACTTTGTTCATAGTTCTTTCTAGTTTTCTATATTCATCTGCAACCCCTTCAACAAGCTGCATTTCTTCAACTCCAGAATACAACAGATTTGCATTTAGTCACCAAGTTGATTCTGCTAACACAAGAATAAATTCTGCTTTAAAGGCACCCTACACCTGCAATGAACGCAGCACTAGCCTAAAATTAGAGAAGTCCAAGATGTTTTGCCATAGTAGAAGAAAGAACACCACCGCCCTACCTCATTTATCACAATTGTTCAGTACCTTTCTCTTCATCTGCAACTCTGCCATAATTACTTGCCACTACCTTTATTACCACTTCTATTCAAAATCTTTATCCTATGTTTTCTTTCCTCAACTTGTTCTTCTCAATACCATTCTGACAAGACTTTCATAATCTTTCATGGCAATCAATGTTACTGTTTCATCATCATTTTTACCATGCTGTAAATAAAACACTAATTTCCATATAAATTGATGTTGGTCTTTAAAAAGATATCATTATCCCCCTCTTTTGACTGGATTATTCTTCCCAATAAATTTAATAATTTAAAATGTCATACACATTTTACAATGATGTCTTGAAAAGTTTTATTACTGCATAAGGTTCAATTTCAATGAGGACATTCACTAGAGAAACAAAGAAAGAAAGGAAAAGGGGCTGGGTGAAGGAGGACATGAAAGAATCTGTTATCCAAAAAACAATGAGGGTGGATTGAACTCGCATACTAGGCATATAAATTTCAAAGCAGAAAATGTGATTTCCAGAGATACATATTAGTATCCTGTTAGCTAACGTGAATTTTCAGCCAAAAAACTGCTTGAAATCAAAATGCAAAACAAGATTAAATGAGAGAAGGAAATATACAAATAGAAAAACAATTATTCTTCTGAGGATCTGCCGATACTATGCATTTAAGATTTTATATTGAAGGTCAGGATAAAAATCAGGTTGGATTAACAGATGTTAAAACTTTTAAACTGAGAAATTATACAAGAAATACAAACTGAAATAATGAAATATATCTCCCAAAAACTTTGTGCAACCTTAATTGTTGAGGAAATACTGATTAATTTTATCCCATTTGCAACTGCTCTTGAAACAATAGCAAAAAAATTGCAGACAACACAAAATATTTAGAGAATAATCAGTAATACCATACTTCATCTTTGGAACTCTATCCTTAACATCAATTGACAAATGAATAAGAAGTGAGAATGCAACTAGATTTCAATAGCCCTGGTTCACGGTTTTCCATTTTAGGTTGTCCTACATTACCAAGAAAGGAAAGTAAAAGAAGCACATGATGCTGTGCTAACTAAAGGGTTTAGATTTTTGGGTTTGTTCACATTTTTGTTTGTTTTGGGTTTTTTAAAATTTTTTTAATGCTTTTTTTTTTCCCCCTTCTCTTTAAATACCAAGAGCACTCACTAAAATCTCCTTGGTGGGTGGGTGGATGAGTGTGTTGCCAACCCTTCTTTGTGTCAGTTTATTTAGGCATGTGCAAAGAGACTGCACCAGTAGTACACAGACAGCTTAAAAGTATAAAGCTGTTATTTAATTATCAGCACATACACAAGACAGCAAGTTTAAAACTTGCTAGTCACTACCCTGATAAAAGGATCAAAGGATTTTTGCCAGCCACGTAGACCCAAGCTCAGAGGAGGGGCCAGTCCCTAGAGCAGATATGCTTCAGATGCCACCTCTCCACCACCTCTGCTGGCACCAAGGACCCAACTGGCTCACAGCTACATCTGCTGACCTCCAACCAACCTCTCCATTTTCCTTAATGCTTTTCCACATTGACTCTTCTCCACTTGGATTCTTTGAGGTATTAAAAATCCTTGTCTCTACAATTCTGACTCTGCCTGTAATTTTACCTCTTTTGCTTTCTATTTTTCTTACAGGCTCTCTCACGGCTTTTTCTCATAATTTCACCATTTTCTCAGACATCTGAGCCCAGGTTATGTAGCTGGGCTGTGTTGGACCAAGACCTTGGGTCCCTGGAAGACAAAGAGTGGAACTGGGTAGTTCTGAAGGTAGACTCGGAAGGTAGAGAGGGTTACAGCGTACAGAGAAATCAATACTACAGGAGTTAAATTGTCATTTTGACACAAGTCAACAGATCCAGCCCAAGCTAGAAACAAAAACACCTCAAGTGTTGCATTGGAGAAAAAACAAGCAAACAACCCCCAGTCAAACAAACAAGCAAATACATACCACAAAACAAACAAAACACCCACCCAACAGTTAAAATAGCTAAACACTGTCTATGCTCATGTTTTAAGATCACACATGATCTTCAAACTTCAGCATTTATGAAGTTGTGAAGCTCTCTTGCTAAAACAGTTTGCCAAAAAGAACTGACACTCTCCTCACCAGTACTGGAAGACTTTTGCCCTTCAGTAATTTCAGTACAATATCAAAGCATAAAATGTTGTTTGTCACCTTGCCCTGATTGCTTATCACTGAAAAAATGATCTCAGAAACATCCTCTAGCACTTACTAAACCCAGATATTAGTGAAAGAGTTAAATGTAAGGACTTCAGAAGAGCATTCTTTCCCTTTCCTTATGACCCCGTCCTCCGCTAAAAATTGGTTAAATCTATAGAGCATCTGTTTGGATTTGTTTGAAATCATATTTCTTCTCTCTTGTGATTTAATCTTTACTTTAATGTTTAGCATTCCATTGCCCTTTTGCCCTGTAAACCCACTTATTGCAAAACAAACCTCTTTGGGTGGCCTCACATGCTGTGCCATAAATACTATTTATTAATATGTACATAGGATACTTTGGCTCCTCTTACTTAGACAGACCAAGTCTAATTCTATGCTTTAATACATCCTTAAATTTGCAGAGTTATTGTTCAAATATTTCATGTAGAACTACCTCATTTCTATATTTTCTGAAGTAAAAGCGTGAATGATCTGAAGACTGAAATGCACAAAACAAACACGTCATCTGGATAAATAAAAAATTACATTTTCTTTTTGAACTAGTATATCCCACTTCAGCAGCTTCTTGCAATTTTTTTTCAGAAAGCAGGAAGAACCTTTTTCACCATGAGATCAACTTTCAAGTTTCTAAGTTTCTTCATAATAACTGAAAGCACAGATCCTCTGATGTAAAGTTAAACCAGTGTACCCATTTAAAGATACACAACTTGAGATGTGCAATATCTTCAATGGCAGCCAATCAAATCCAAGTAAATATGTGCTTCTAGGAGCCCTAAGAAATTACAAAGTCTAAAATATCGAGATGCATCTCAGGGTTCTTTCAGAATCAATAATCAGTTAAGAAAGGATGTAAATATATATCAAAAGTAAAAAAAAATTAGCACTCCAGATAGCAATTTTGTTCCTTCTATTTTCAACTTGAACTTCAGAGCTTAAAAACCTTTAGCAAGGAGAATTTTTTCTATAAGACTAATTGACAGTTAAAAAAGTTGCATTGACAAAAGTGACAAACACTTCAGAGATTCATATTCAAAAGCTACCCTGCCTATGCACTTTGTTACATAACTGATGAGACTGACAATATGTTCAACACGTGCTCATGAGTTTTCCTAAATCTCACCAGCAATTTATTTCAGCCTGTCACATTACTTGTTCAATAGCATGAGGGATTTCACTTTTTTATCATATTAGCAGCCCTTTCAGAACAAACATTTAAAAAATATATGTAATTATTTCCCTAAATGGCTGTAATTTTGTTCTGACTCTCTATGTGACCACTGCATGAGTGAATTAAAATTATATATCACAGCTATATTTGCAAACCTACAATTAGTATTTCAATTTTTAAAATCGTCTAGAGAGGTTTTCTGTAACTCAGATTTATTATCATTGCTACAGAAAACGGAAATTTCCAGCTTTGCTGACCATTATTTTGTAACAAAGATCCCCAAATGACATGCCAAAATAAGCTTTCAATTCACTTTGGGGTCATAGTTTCTCAGAGAGTAGAGGCTCTCTGGATCTTACTTCCATACATTTCATGAGCACAAAGGAGGAGAGACTATATGCTTTCATTTTTTATTGCTCTCGAAATTCAGAAACACTGAAATTTAACTTAACATTCATAAGTTACCATCTAAAACCTCTCAAGCAGAAAAACTGACCAATGAACCTCACTGGCAGCGCTTCAGTGCTCCCCTTGCTACTGCTGTTATCCCATGTTTTGAGAAAGAATGGTCAGTCTTTGTATCTCATACTAAGTTCTTTCATCAAAAAAGCTCTTTAACAGCAAGAATTCAGTTGCTGAAAAGGATAATAATGATTTCTAAATTGCAGGCATATGAAAACAACTGCAAGAATTTTCCAAATGCAACTGATAACTTTCAAGTTTGAGGTTGTAATACTACATAGGATACCACACTCATACCACAAAAGAATTGAAATTTCCCTAAGAAATAAGTAATGACTACCAAAACGTTTTTTGACACACTCTTATAGTTCTTAACCCAACACATCACTAACAGATGATTCAACTGAACACAAAGTAATTCAGCTGTGTTACTGTAAGCAGACTCTGGTACCTCATTACACATTTAACCCCACACTGGGTTAAAACAAATTTGCATATTGGACTTCAGTCTCTTTTACAGGACAAAAGCCGGGTCGATTTATGACAAAAATCTGTTCCTGTCTTTTAGCCTAATGAAGTAGTTCACAAGCATTGGCGAAGACAGGAAAACCTATTACCACACAATTTTGGGGGGTTAGTTGTTTTTTAAACATATCTTTTCCCAAGTTCTGACAGGGTTTTTACCCCATAAACTCCTAACATTTCCCAAAGTCAACATTTCCTATTTGGAGAAAGTAGCAGAAGGCAGAATTTTTATTTTTTCCCCCTCTTTACAGGCCTGTCTCAATTAACACTGATTACTCCACCTCTATATATCCCTGAGGCTCACACAGCTGGAAATTACAATGACAATAAATCAAAGAAAACAAAATCTAATTCCCTCAAGGCCAGGTTCATGAAGAAATACAGAGATTTAAACATGATTTCTACATTTCTGAAGCCAAATTCAATAATCAGTAGAATCTAAGCTCTGGGAGAGATGCAGAGACTATCAGGTTCAGAAACTTCTACCAGAGTCAGGTGCTTAAACTGCTTTCTACACAAAACCAGAAAGAATGTCACTCTTCTTCCTTAAAATACAACAGTTGGAAGAGGACTCACAGCACATATGAGATACCAAGATTCAGTTTCCTTCTCAAGCTTTCAGTCTTCTCCCACCAATCTCAGGAATACACTAGTGTGAACTTTTCAAACGACTCACTCTCCAAACTAGAACTTCAGATTTCATAGGCCATTTGAAGTGTCCATGGTCATCTAGATTTCGTTGTTGTCTTCACGCTATCTGTAAGTATGCCAGGTTGTCTGTTGATATAGATTAATTTGTGATAGTACTGTCTGTTTTAACTTCTCTAATGAGACCTCTTCCTTCTCAAAGACATTTTCCTACTGTTGAGATACTAGACCTTCAGAGCAGTCACTTACAGGGGAGCAGGATTTTAAGGGCTTTTTTTCCCCTATTTTCTACGGATAACATAACTGAAACCAAAATAACTTTCCTTTTTAATTTTACATTCCCTTACACATAAACGGTTTCTCCTTTGTTTCTGTGATAATATCAACATGTTTCATTTTCACACACTTACAACCAGTTTATATGACAAAGCCCTTAACACTGTTAATTTTCTCTCATTTTGTAAAAGCCGATGCTATTCACACTGTTCTGCTTCTGAAACTTTCAGTACAGCATTTTAATGACATGTTCATTATTTTTTGAGTGTCATAGTTGGCAGCAAATCACACAAATGACACGGAAAACCAAGGAATTCTTGTCTATCAGCTCAGTTTTAGCCACATCACTAGAAGCTCCAGGAAATAGACCTACTTCTTACTTTAGTTCTTAAACCTGCATCTCATACTTTATGTTGTCAGAAAAAAATTGCCAATAATTCAGGCAGAAGCTCTCTTAACAGTGAGCACACTCCCTATTTCTACTGATCATCTGAATAAAAACCAACCAAGCAAACTACCTTAAGTGTATCCTGTAAATGCAGAATCTCAGGATGAGGTTAAGATCAGCCACACTACTAAAGTCAATAGGCTTTGGAATTTAATCAATGATGTCTTCCATGAAAACATCGTTTCCAGATTCATTTTAGCCTTCGCTGAAATAACACAGCAAGTAAATCTCCATCAAGTCACTCAGCAATCCTTTCCAACCTTTTTTAGCCCTTGCAGCCCCAGGTGAAAGAAATAATTTAACAACAAAGCACTCCATCTGACTGGGAAATCATTGCCTCATTGATTTTTTATCACTTCATAATATCACACCAATATTTCTTAAAGAAAATTTACTAAGCCTTGGAAGAGCCCAGAGTGCACTGGGCTCAGTCAGGTGTGCAATTCTATTGACATCTTCTGTGTCTGAGGTTCAGAATACAGAGGCTTATTTTTCTAAATAAAATAACCTCGCACAGAAAATAATTATGATCTCATTTTGTGAGTCTTGCATCATACATGTGTCATTTTAGTTTGTGATCCCTACATCCTTTACACTTGAATCATGGCCCAGCAAAATTTCCACTGGTAACAGGTTTCCTAGGCTTTTCAAGCCTGAACTAGCAGCTTACACAGGTATGGAAAAAAGGTCAGCTTCACTTTGAAAACTAACTACCATGTCCTCTTAGAACTCTACCTTTTCCTTCCTCAGTCAGTACAACTCAGGACTTAGACAGTATCCTGCCTCTATGGGACTTCGTTTTGAAAAGGGACACAACATTTCTCATAGTAATGCCTACCAGATCTCCTAATGGAAATCATGACTAGAAAGCCACTGAACAGAGGAGGAAGTTGGGCTAAATAGCATCCAAATCTATCATAATCAACTTGAAGAGGGCAAACTCCCTTGCTCTCTAGTTATCAGAAATGAAATGACATCTTATCTTCCATTTTTTAAATTATTAGAAAGCATTCAGCCACAGATGTCTAACAGATTACTTCCAAGCAAAACAGTAATTTGTTACTGCTCTACACTGTCCAAGAAACTTTCAAAAGCCTACTTTCCAAGAAGCCTGAGTGACTCTGCTTCATCTCAGCTCCTTTAACATATTTAAGAGCTCATTACTTTTATGACTTCATTCTTATTTTAAAGGGTCTGAGCTATTGAAACAAGTTACTGAGGGAAGTTTAGAATTATAGCTAAACTACTTCTCTGCTGGAAAATATTATATTCTGAGTAATTAGGAACTTATTTCTTTGTGTGTAAAGCCTATGATAAAAAAAAGAAATTCAAAAGAAAATACCACATGAACAAGGTATCATGAAAATACACTACTGAAGGTCCCAAAATTGTCCTTACTTAGCCATTGAGAAACACTAATAAAAGCCACAGTGAATTCTGAAATAATTTCAGTTACTTATAAATATAGACAAACATATGTATAGGTCTGTCCATCCAAAGTTACTAACAGTCCTCATCTANTCTCTAATAAAATCATACTTCTATGTTGTCTCATGACAGCCTACAGAAGCACTGTATTAAAATTTAACCTATTGGGCATCCAGAAAGATTTACAAAAGTAAACAAGCACTGTCTTCATGTGTTAATTGCAAACTGCTCTTCCTTTCTTGTAAAATTAATGAGAGAGAAAGACTCGGTGACTCTCCTCTCTCACCTTACCTTGATGGAAAGCAATTTTCTTTGTGTTTCTGGATCTGATAAACATCTAATAACGAAAACACTCAATTGTTCAGAGCTGTTTTT
>WEIV01011270.1:1146-36746 GCA_013390005.1 Calyptomena viridis | reverse complement strand
CACATTATACATTGTAATAGAACACTACTTAAACATGGAATAAATTACTCTGAGCCACAATGTATATGCATCCCTTCTAAGATAATGTAATCTCCTTTGTAATCAGCAGGTTTAAGTCCTCTCTACCCCATTCAAATTTTCATTAATCGAGTCTACTGATTGCTTACATATGTGAGAAAACTACTGTAAATGTGAAGGCCACATTACTCCCTTCCATGTTTTACACTCTACACATGCAGCAGCCTGACATTGTACTGTTGCTGCTGAATATTTACCTGTACAGTTCCTCAAAATATCATGCTCTGATAGACAGCAGGGTTTGTCTGTCCTTCCCTCCACAAGTGGGAAAGGGCTTCAGACACTATTCCTGCAAAGCTACAGGTCATAGAAAATCTAACCCTAAAAGGCAAAGAGAATCCAAGCAAAGAAATTTTGTGTCCATTTGAATCTTTCAAAACCAAAGTTTCTACATGAGATTCAGCAACTGATCCAAAGAATAGTTTTGTTCCTATTTTTAAGGTTAACATTGCTGATATGCAGAGACTACACATAGCCCAGTGACACACAACTTCATGGCCATCCAGTATATTGTGAAGAGAAATACAAATGCTGGCTATCTTCTTATTTTAATCAGTAGCTAACAATAACTTTTTTCTGTCNCCTTCCACCAGAGACCTTGGGAAGGGGTTCTGCTAATAGTGAGGGGATGGAGCACTGCTAGAATATGGTTGGGAAGAAGTGTGACGTATCACTGAGGTCTTTCTATCTGATATTTCCTTCATACTGTACATATACAGACAACTAGAGAGAAGAGGAAAAATCTACAGCGGCCATACAAAAATCAGAATTTGGTTTTAGAACATAATCATTAGCCCTAAGTGCTAAATAAAATTAAATATAATTCCATTTTTATCATGATAAGCCTCAAAATCTTTTTCCTCTCACAACAGATACCCTTTCAGTCTTTTTTTATATGAAACATTTTTTTGCCTGAAGTTCTAGTGTTTGGTCTGTAGCCAGAGGAAATTATTTTGGGAAAGTGTGAGGCCACTTGGACAAGAGATCCCTGGGAAAGTGAACTAAAAAAAAGAGGNAACTAAAAAAAAGAGGTGTTGTCACTTGTCACTTCAGAAGAAAGATTGCTTTTCCTCCCCCTTTTCTTACATACAAGCATATCTTCAAAACCTGGGCTAGAAGACAAACTGTAATAATTACCTTTTTTGTTATGTAAGAATGCACAGGACTTTCTCTCATATGAAAAAACACAACTTTTGGAGATGATCATCAAACAATCCAGACTACAACCTATCCATCATGCAGAGCTTAGCACCTACCTACCATGTCACTCCTGTATATATAATTTGGTATTAAGATCACAGATGTTTTCACTTGCTAAGGGTTTATTATGCATGGGAAGAACCTGCATTAATATCCAGATATCAAGACAAAAAAAACTTCGCAGAGAAAGACTCTTCCACATCCATCCCTATATTGCAATTCTATCACACAGGACAAAGAAGTTCAACAATCTGCTCAACCCACTCATAAAAAAAAAAATAGGGAGGGGGTGTGTGCAAAAGGAATCATATGTCCCTAAAAAGTACTTGAAATTCCTCAGACTAAACACACACGCCTTATATCACATCTCTGCCCCTAGAATGTGTAGCACAGACTATCAGCTACAGTCACACACTGACTTTCAAGAACCATCTAAAGATCTAAATGCCACTCAGTCCTCTCCAGGTTTTTATAAACACCGTGCCTGGAAAATCTTCCTTTGCATGCTATTTTAGACCAACAAGGAAAGAAAGTGCAGAGTATTTATACTTCTTACTTAAAAGACACAGAGTGACTAGCAAGTCTTTCTGGAAGAAGCAGCATCTTGATGCCTTTGCTTGGTGGCATCTCTGGCATTCAGACACAAGGAAAAGGGCATCTTTTCCCTCTAACCATTTACAACAATTCGTTGTGTTGGGGTTAGGAAATTGCAGCTTGGCATAGATGAGGGAATCAGGCTTTCAGAGGTTTAAATAGACACAGTCTCTGACATGAAAGGGATTTCAGTGCAGGCAAGGAAAGATGAAGAAGACAGACATAGGCATATGAGAATCTTACTCTTTCTCCCATTTTTCCTGCACATGTCAAAAGGATAAAAAAAGAACATTTCTAAGACTTCTGGGGTGGTTCCCTAGTTACAGGCCTACATCCTCCCACAATGAAGGGGCTCACAGGTGCCAAACTGAACAAGCCAATATAGCTGGGTAACAAGAAGGGAAAGGCTGCCCTGTTATTCCCAGTTCCCCAGCAACTGGGACACATGGTTCTGTCCAGAGCAAGGCTCAGTGAGAAGCCAGGGTACACTGAGAGAAGTGTAAAGCACTATTTATTTTGTAACTGTGCCATAATATTACATCACCTCCCTTACTAACAATCTTATATTCCCCTTAACCATAATTCTTTTACTTGCTCAATTTTGCGGTCCCTCTCAGCAGTGAGCACCCATATCTAAGTGTGCTACAGCTGTGATAGAAGGTCCACAAATATCCCAAATGTACAGAAGTTCAAGTACTTTTCTCTCTTCTAAATACTCACTGGTTTAACTACACTTTCACTGACTTTTTTATTACCATAATGATTCCATAAACACATTTCAAGATTCTTGACAGGGCTTTTTTTACACCAAGTGCTTGCATGTGTTTATTTTTGTGTATGCTTGTTTTTATAATAAACTTGCCAGTGTACTATTATTTCAGACTGCCTGATGGTCAGAAATGACTGTCCTGAACTGATTTTTTTCCCCTACAAGGCTTTTCAGTAAGATACTAAAATTATAGCCAGATGAACTGACTCAGTGTTTATTTTGTCAGCTAGTTCCCTACCTTAGTCAGGCCTCTATACATATTACTGTGCACAAATAAAAACTCCAGGTTGAAGTCAGAGTACATGTCACAGGTCATTTCACAAGCCTGCAATTACAGATGTGATGAGGTACCCTGCATTTTGGTTAACAGACCAGGATATTTCACTCAGAGAGCAGTGGATATTGGGTGAAGGCCACAGGTTATTATCTAGGAAAAAAAAAGATAGCTGAAAGGGGTTATATTAGCAGTCCATAAAATCATGACTGATACGAGGAAATTATGGCAGCTCTTCATTTTCTCTTCCACACGAGAATTATAGGGCACAGTTTTCTTTATATTCAAATTCTTTGGGTTGCTGTGGCAGTAATAAGAAAAGTTAAAAGCATTGGGGAAACCCAAAATCAGAAATACGTACACAATGTCACAACAAAGAAATAGTTTCTTACAGTTTGTTTTTTTTTTACTTAAGGGAGTGAGACTCCATGCAACAGGTAGCATTACAGAATAAGTCTCTAACAGGTGCAAATAGAACTTGACTTTTGAGAAAGTGCTTAAAAAGGGCTAATCAGGTAGCAACACTGTGCACATTTTGGAAAAATGTATGAGGAAATTATAAGCCCAAGCTGTGAGAAGACAGCTTGATTGCTATATCTGTGTTTGAGACGAGTTAGAAACAAGAATGGGAAAACACATCTCATTGTCTAATTTACATCTTGAAAATAGTTGGGAAAAAATAATCAGATTCTGATAAGCAAGCATTGAGTCCACAGAAAAAAAAAAAAAGAAGCCAGCAAGTCCCTTGATCTCAGATGTCCTGCTCATTGACAGACTGAGCAGGTAGTCCAGCAAAATATTTGGGAAGTCTCCACAGCAGTTACATCCCCATTGTACGGGGCATGTATGATCAGATCTGTCCCATATCTCCATAGTGCTTTTAAAAGATTTTTTTCCCCATTTAACCATCATTCCAGACATTTTAAGAAGTCAGTTCAGATTTTACTCCATTGAGTACAACAGCAAATGGAACACTTCAGTTGTGTTCTCAGGTAGCACAAGGTACCTTTGTGATCCATGTGAGAGAGAAAATGACAGCAACAAAATGGCAGGGGAGAAGAGAGACAAGGAAGAAAAGGAGAAAGCCCCAAGAAAGGAAAAAAACCCCAAACAAATAGAAGAATAGACCATTGGAATTACCAGCCTTTTTTCCTAAAATTTATTCTGTTCTCTCTTAACTATGGATGCTAGACTTCAATTTCTATATGTCGGTTTATTCTTCACCTTTCTCTTTGCATTTTGTATGAAAAATTCTTCCTCTCTGGGAAGAATCATTAAGGAAATAATGCCTGGAATAATAAATTCAGTTAAACAAAAAAAAATGGCTAACTTTCATTGTTCTGCTGAGAAATGTCTGCAAGTGGACACATACATGCACACAGTAACTCTGAACCACAGCAGTTTACAATTTACTTTATTCTGCAAAATAAGAAAGTATTGGATAATGATTCAGAAACAAATAGAGGGGGGGTTTATAATTGTTTATTATGTTCTGATACTCGTCCTAATTTTCTATTTTGCACCTGTATGCCTTGTCATATGTGAAAAGCCTAGTTTTGCAGTATCCATTCATTTACTGGAAGTCTTGGCATTAGCTAAGATGAGGGACTCATACACCAAGCCTGCTTTCTTCTCATACTAAAAGCAGTAATGTGCCATCATTAGAATCAAACTTATTATCTAGAAGTCTAGTAACTTTCTCTCCTAACATCTATTCTGTTAATTAACTAGGGTAATGTGATTTGAGGGAGGGGAAAAATAATGTCAGGAAGATGAAGGAAACTGAAAGGTAGGGGAGCAAGTCATTTAGAAATTGTAACAATGGGTATTTTACTTCTCAGTTTTGAGATTTGCCTGATTTGTGTGATGCTGAAAGATAATTTTAAGTGTGCCAATGTTTCTGAAATATCTTAAAATACAATTTGGAAATTATCTTCAGCACATATTTTCTTTTTCCAAGAAACACATTACTGTTTATTAACAGCTCTATCAACAAAGGGCATAAACTGGAAACAAGGGGCAACTGGAAAAATATAGAAACATATAAAAGTAGATAGACATGGGAGACAGCAAAAAATAACTATTTTTTAAATGAAATTAATGTAAGAGGAAATAATCTGAAACATAAAGATTGAATACATGGGAAAGCCTGGAAACAGTAATACTGAAGGAAAAATAAATACTGAGTGTGGCTGGACAGTTCATAGGAATAACTGAGATCCTTTTAGTTCAGAATTGATCCCAGAACAGACTTTCATTCAAAATTATTTATGTAACTTTTTATGTAAGCATATTCCACATTATAGACCTGCACACAAAATTTTCATTGTCACAATGGCCCTAAGTATGTACTACTCAAAGCATGTGATCAGTCATTTAAAGTGTTTGATACTGATTCTCACACTGTCTGGATAACTCCCAGTGCAACACAGAAGTCTTCATAGTTGACAGTACAAATGTTCCAACATAAACAAACAGACTAGTCAGGATCCTTCTGCAAATAAAAAATTTATATGATAGTAAACTCTGGGTTTTGTTAATCCAAATTTTGACTTTTTATATATTTCCCTCTTCCTCTTTGCAATGCACTTTTGAACACTTCTGAAGGCTTTTAGTGTTCCCCCTAAATTTTCTCTTTCAATCAAACCACCCAATCTCTCCTACATTTCCTTATGGGAAAAGAAGTCACAGATCTCTGATAATTCTTCTTGATGTATTCTAAGTCCTCTGCTATTATAGAACCATATTTTTTGAAGCCTGGTGCCTGAAGTGGGCCCTTGTCAGCTCTGTAGAGAAAATGAATATTTGCATATATAGAAAGACACCTTTTTGCAGAAATTGTCATGCTTTAAAAGTACTGTGTGAACAAACAAATGCAAACAGAGAGAAGATGGTACAAATACTCAGATGCTAAAAGCCAGAACTGGTCTTTTTTCAGTTTAAATACACTAATTTTCTTTATCTGAATACCCATAATCTGTGCTTTTATTTTATTCAACTTGTGTTGTTAAGCACCAAGCAAATGACAATAAATCAACAGGAATGCACTGGACCCATCTCACTACTGCACATGTACAAGCCAATGCCAGTTTCATTGGAAGTTGTTGAGCAAAAATTCAAATGTTCCACCTAAAGAAGTACTTGAGGAGGTAAATTACTCACAATTAAGCCATTCTGCATCAGCCAAGTACAGGACAGCTACATATGTATATGCATACATTAAAAAACCCCCACAGCCCCCAATGCTAAATCAAATGATTACATGGAAACAATACTCAAAACCTTACATATTTTCTTATAAAAAGGTCACAGATTCTTTCCTCATAT
Organism: Calyptomena viridis; assembly: GCA_013390005.1. Taxonomy (NCBI): domain Eukaryota; kingdom Metazoa; phylum Chordata; class Aves; order Passeriformes; family Eurylaimidae; genus Calyptomena; species Calyptomena viridis. Next base: position 30,504 of record WEIV01011270.1, on the reverse strand, counting down.
GTGGTGTAATTTGTTCTCAATTGTCTTTAGGAATGTGGAAAATATTATGACATGAAGTGTTATTTGGGAGCATTAAGCAAGTTAAATGTTTAGGTTCAGTAAACGCCCTTGATCCTCCTTCTGTAGCCAGTCTGCACAGTGCATATATTTTAAAATGACAGATTTAAATATAACTGCATTCCCATTTTACTGACTAACCAATCTACAGACTGTGACTGGTTCCCAACACCCATTTTAAGTAAATAAATTAATACATACGCTGGAAGTTCCTCCACCAGACAGTCATGCTTGGAATACATTGTTCCCTTTCTTAAGGATCCTAAGTTCAGTCAAACATGAAAAAAAAATCTCTTGAGGACCCTTCTATTTCCTTATTCTCACAAGTCTGGAAAAAATATGCTGAAGGAACATGAGCTCACATTTGCACATGAGGACTCCTGTTTTGACTGACAAGAAACATTAGATAGATATATTAATGTTAGGAGTTTTGACAGAATTTCTACAGAACCTAAATATTCTACAGGCGTATTCTGTGATTCTGTGAATTTCGCCTGGATTAATTTTACTTGAGAGAATATATTGGTACTTCACAGTACCTCTCTAAAATTGTTACCCTTTTACTAGTTTGTTGGGATTTTTTTTAGTGTGAGAGGTCCATAAATTTTTTAACAATGTTTACAAAACATTTTGCAACTTCAGCAACAGGGCTATGACCCATTGCAGGGATCTTATTTACAAAAAACCCACAAACAAGCAAAAGGAGCACAAGGTGCTCACTACGAAGAAAATAAATTATTAAGACATCTCTGAACTATAGCCATTTTTGAATCCTCAAGTTGTCGTTTTGGAAAGCTGTGAAACTCTTAACTTAAAAAAAAATTAAGAAAAAAATAACAGTATCAGCAAGTTTCTCGTGTGCTGTCTGACGTTGGCTCTCTTTTGTCTGTCTCTGTAGAATATTCCATAGTCAGAGACTTTGTTCAAGTCCACTTCTTCTCTAGTTCTCATGAACTTCACCCTGAAATTTGCTGTTGCAGGATCATAAAGTCTGACTACAGAGACATGTCTTGGAAAGGCCTGATAGAAACCGGTCCTCATGAATTATACACCACAAAAAAAAAAAGAAAAAAAAGAAAAAAAGAAAAAAGTTTTTGCTGTTACCACACAGCGGTGATTGCAGTTATTGTACTACCTCACCACTTGCAGTATAGAGGAATGAAAAAATAATATATTTTTTGCTGGGCAGAGGAAATGAGTTTGAGGTTAAGAATTGGAATAGACAGTGGGAGACAAAGAAATGGTAAGGAATTTTAAAACAACCTTAAGCAAATGGTGCAAAACCTAAACTCCCTTCAAAAAAATGTGCATTACCTAGCATTCAAGTTGGCTGTGACTTCATCCCAGTTTAATTTCTTTTCTTCACCATAATGATAGAAACACTAAAAAGTTTCATTTGCTTCAGGCAACCTGATTGTGATTTCAAAATATATCTGAGTGCACCCTCAGTCACTTCACAGACAACACTGAGTTGGGTGGGAGTGTTGATCTGCTGGAGGGTAGGAAGGCTCTGCAGAGGGGTCTGGACAGGCTGGATAGATGGGCTGAGGGTCAATATGAGGTTCAATAAGGCCAAATGCTGGGCCCTGCACTTGGGTCACAACCCCAAGTAATGCTAGAGGCAGGAAGGATCTGGAGGTGCTGGCTGACAGCAGCTGAACATGAGCCAGCAGTGTCCCCGGGTAGCCAAGAAGGCCAATGGCATCTGGGCTTGTATCAAAAATAGTTTGGCCAGCACAACCAGGGCAGTGATTGTCCCTCTGTACTCAGCACTGATGAGGCACCTCAGATGCCGTGTTCAGTTTTGGGCCCCTCACCACAAGAAAGACATTGAAGTGCTGGAGCATATCCAGAGAAGGGTAATGGAGCTGGTGAAGGGTCTGGACAAGTCTTATGTGGAGCAGCTGAGGCAACTGGGGTTGTTTACCCTGGAGAAAAAGGAGGCTCAGGGGGAACCTTATCAATCTCTACAACTACCTGAAAGGAGCTTGTAGTGAGGTGGGGGTCAGCCTCTTCTCCCAGGCAACCAGTGATAGGACAAGGGGAAACAGTGTGGGTATTAGGAAAAAATTCTTCATGGATGGGTTTGTCAAGCTCTGCAACAGGCTTCCCAGGGAAGTGGTTGAGTTGCCAACCCTGGGGTATTTAAAAGATATGCAGATGTGACAGTCAGGGACATGATTTAGTGGTGGACTTTGCAGTGCTGGGGTAACAGTTGGACTTAGAGGTCTTTTCAAAAGTGTGTTCTTCCAGCAATGCATCTTGTCTTCTGAGATGGAAATGGCATCAGCTCAGCATCAGCTCAGCTCAGAACAGCTCAGCATGTGACTGTGTCATGATTTTCTTCCTTCCATAGCACTAACCAAACAAGTAACATATATGTGTGTTTAAATTATTAAAAAAAGTTCTTAAAGAAAAATTACAGAGAAAACCAGCTGATAGTTCCAAATCATTAAGAAACTACATACGAGAATGTCCTTCTCATCCAGAATTACTCATCATAAAAGCCTGAGAAAGGCTGCAGTCATGGTATTTCCTCCGGCACCAGAAAAGTAAAGAAAATCCTATGAGAAAGTTGTTTCCATTATTCCTGAATCAGATAGTATAAATAAGCATCTCTGACTTCAACTGACTATCCAAACCAAAAACTGAACGTGGACTTACCCCAAGAATTTCTCTGGAATTGTTAGATAATATTTTATCAGGCAAAATTGTTATAAACCATAGCACAGACACATGAAGGCAGCATGAATGTCAGTGTTTTACACCAAATTTCTCTTCCCTGAATGGTTCTCTGTTCAGAGCTACCTCACCTTTCCTGCACAGTAAGAATAGGCAGTTGATGAGTTGTGAAGCAGCAGCTATCTTGCCAAACAGTCTATTTCCTTCTAGAGTCAACCGTGTACACCAGTTAATTTCTGGGAAGAATTACTCTAGAATTGTTGCTGAGAAGCCTAATGGAGCTACAGAGAGCTGCTTCTATTAATTTCAAAAAACAGAACAAAACACAACACACAAAAAGGCCAACTAAAAATATACAAATAAAAAGCTTTTTTAATTCACATAAACTTCATCTGGTGTCTGTGGGACAAAATGGTTTTGGCTTAGCACTTATTCAAATGTTAACAGTAACATACAAACATTGAACTGTTTGAGAAACAGTAACATTTAGACACTCCATCCAGTCCAACATAAATAGAAATAAATGCTTTAAGATATGAAGGGCCTTTGCATTTGGATGGAGTAAAAAGGCTTTCACATAACATGCTACGCTGAGAGTTAAACCTTCAGTAGTTCACCCTGCCTTTTCTTGTTGCAAGTGCATGAATGACAGAAGAGTTCTTGTACTTTTGTAAAATAAACAAGACTGAACAGAGCACTCATGGAAATAAAACAATGTCAAGTTTTCCATACTATCAAAAATTTATAGCACTGAGTTCTGACATGGAAATAGGACTATAAGCAGTTTGATAAAGAGTCTAAAAGTATTCTAGTGCAAAAGAGCCACATTGTTAGAATAGTGTTAAGTCTACACATCTCCCATAGGAGAATGTAGTGTCTGTACTAGATGCATTACTCTCCTACTTCTCTGGCAGTGAACTGCTGTTGCAAAGATAAGACAATTATGTATGCCTCACCCCCCGATACTAATATAATTGGTTTGCACTAGGAGAAAAATTCTCTGATTGATCACATACAATATTCTTCTCTTTAGAAAAGCTCCTCTTAATATCTAGGGCAACAAGGGTTCAGAGCTGAGGAAAACTGGAAAGTCATTTCTGCAGATTGGTTGGTATGTAGTTTGACTGAAGTCTCTCCAAGAGACAAACACAAGTGAAAAACAAGGTTACAAGTATCATCTTAAATGCAAAAGGTCTTGGTTAAATAAGTGGTGAACTCGTTCTCCTGTCATTGGTTTGTTTAGCATTATTGAATGCATTACAGTTTATTAATGATGGCTACCTAAAGCTTTGGATGGAATTTAAATTAAAATAGTAAACACTGATGTAGCTCTTCGACTTACAACATAAGCAGGGAGACATTTTGAGAATGTAATTATGCAAGTTTATATACCCAAAGAAATTATTTCAAACTTAAAAAGTTGTGTGAATTTCTACAGTTAGGAAAAGGTCTTTGTTCAGAACGTAATACATAGAAATGATAATTTTCTATTCACTCTTACAAGGGAATGTTTTGAATGTTCACAAGAAAAGATTTTTTTTTCCAGATAAAACACCATAGGAAAAAAAAAAGAGATCAAAGTATCAATTTGGGAATGCATGCAGAAATGCCGACGTGTCATGAAGTACTTATGTTGTATTCCTTTTCTCCTCATGATGAACATGGCGGCAAGCAAATTTCTTACCTGATAACAAAATAACACTTCAAAAATGCTTAAGAGTGCTGAAATTTATTTGAGTGTTGTATCCGTTCACCAGCAATGCCAGAGAAACCTTTCATCCATGCCAGAACTTCTTTCAATATAGCTGCTGCCCAATAGTAATGATTTCAGTGGCTTTCTATGAAAGACCAGAGACACAAGCTGGACAGAGCACTCAAATGTCTTCATCATCATCATGCTAATATGAACTTAGAGGACTTGTTTCCAGAGTTGAGTGCTCTTTTAGAAGTTCATTCAAGTGCTTTGTTAAAAGAAAAAATATATAGTGCAGGGTGTGGTGTGAGGAAAAGCAAAGTTGGGGAAAAGAAAACAGTGTTAGTCCTTCAGTTACATGAACTTAGTCTATTGTTCTTGGGAGCAAGTTAGCATTGTTTAATGTCTACACTAACAGAGCAATGGAAACATTGAACTTTGAACCAAAATCAGTAAGACTGATTACAACTTAACATATATAATAAAAATAGTGGAATCAAAGAAAGACTTGCAAATGGCATTGAGCTGACATGTTCTTTGCTAAACACTCTATAGTCTACCCTCTGACCTACTGCAGCAAAGTAAGAAGACTGAAATAGAAGGAAGGATTGAAAAGCAACTCCACCAAAATCTATGCGAACATTGCCAATCATGTCTCTGCTCGTGCTCCTGTTTTGCCGAGGTACAACTGAGAGCAGAAACTGGCCTGCTTCCTTCACACCCTATTCTCAGGAGTCAGGATAAATAATACTGGGCATCCCCAACACTAAAATTTAATGCCGTTTGAAGAAAATACATAAAGATGTATTTTAGGTATTCTCTGGAAAGTTTCCACATGTCCATTTCCAGAACAGCTTATGCCAATTTTGAGTTTAAAAAAAAAAATTAAAATTTCAGTTACTAGACTTTAGAAATATTTTTTTCAATGACTAAATATGCAAGAAAACTATGTTTCCTCCCTTTCTGAAGAAAAAATAGTTATGATGTTTTTGATAAAATTCCTATGGCTTAGTGATTTTCTCATAATTTTAGCAGTTTGAACATTAATGAAGATAAAAAATTTAATTCTGTCTCTAGATGGCTTTTCTTTTTTTTTTTTGTGCAGAAGAGGAAGGAATTTATTAGTGATGTAAGCAAGGCAGCAAAATTGTGTATTATTTCAAAACTGATTGTGTCGTTACAAAAGGAGCAATATCTGTGAGATAAGGCATGATATCTATACGGTAGAGATGGATTAGAAAACATGAACATTTTTATTCAAGTTCTGTTTCACTCCCTTTTTAACTTCAGTGTCACTGGGCCAAGTATTTCCTTTGATGAGAAATATATTTTCCCAAGGATGCTATATTTCATTTGAAACTGAGCACAAATTATCTTTCTAAAACAAAAAACACCACACAATCTTTTGGCAGAAAGTTTTAGAAGAATATATTACAGCCAAAATGTGTGCCACTTGGCTTCATTAAATAAAATTTCAGGAAACTTATTTAAAAGAAAAATATTCAAAATTCACACACAGAATGCATAATACTGCCACCAAGCACATTCTGGTGGAACTGAAAACAAGTCTTATTTAATCCTCAATTGTATGCTAAAAGTTACGACTTCCATGTCTTTCCTCAGTTATTTTTCAGAAATGCATAAACACTAGACTTGATACAGGGACAGTTTATTGGCTTCGATCATCCCCTGGACCAATGTCCCAATCTCTTAAATGCAGATGACCTGAAACCCAGACAATCTGAACTCTTGTACAGTACTACTGAGTGAAAACTTAGTCAATATTTTTGTACAATAGCATCTGAGTGCAACATAATTAGGAACCTTAGAAGTTCTCTAATTGAATCAACTCCCTGCTCGAAGGAGGGTCAGGCTTCAAGTCAGACCAGGCTGCTGAAGGCTTATCTGCTCGGTTCTTGAAAGCTTTCAGGGATGGAGCCTGCACAGTTTCACCAACCAACCAGCTCCACTGCCTCATTGCTTTTGCAGGGAAGTTTTTGCAGCTTTTCCTTATATCCAGATACAACCTCCTCTCTTTCAACTTAGACGTGTTGTTGTCCTTCCAACCACTGTGAAAAGCTCAGTTCCACCTTCTTAATAATCTCCCCATAGCTACTGGAGGCTGCTGTTTGATGGACCCCCAAAATCAAATATTGCCCAGGCTGAACAAGCCAGGTTCCCACAGTTTCACCTCAAAGTGCAAGTGCTGCTGCCCCGAAGACAATGTTAGGGACCCTCCATTGGACCAGGCCCGGTTCCCTGATATCTTTCTTGCCCTTGGAGGCTCAACATTGGACAAAGTCTTCTAAATGTGGCCTACTAAGTGATTATCCCCCTCTACTCAGCACTTTGCTGAGCTACTGGCTGTGCTATTATTACGGTCCAAGAGAATGTTGTCCCTCTTTGCTGCCACAAACTACTACTGGCTCATATTCAGTTTGCTGTCTAGCAAGACTCTCCCATCATTTTACTGGAACTCTCCAGTCAGTGATCACCCAGCTTTCATATGTTCAAGTTGGCTTATGCTATATCACATACTTTCTATAACAACTGCCAGTGTTTAAGACTGCAAAGAGTTGCTCCATTAAAAAAAATGTAGGGGTTTTTTTCCTGTTTTGGTATGGTAAGCATCAACATCAGCTAGTGAATCCCAGTGGAAATTCCAGAGCTGACATACCGATAAAGTAATTCAGTAAATATAAGAGATAAATGATGTATTTGTAGGCTGGATTGATTGAACTGATACTAGCAGCTTTGGACTGCATTCCCTTTCCATTGGTGCACACAACAGAATCAGCACAATCAAGACACAAAACAGCATTAGTAACAGCTAAGTATGGTCTGTATCAACTTTTTTCTGTGTCTTTTTTTCAATTCTGCCTCTGTCTGGCTATTTGCTAAAGAATGAACCTTGTATTACTGGAGGAAACATTGTTTGAGATAGACATGTGCTCCCTCCACACACAGTCAGGCCTTGGGAATATGCTTATCCAGAATGCAAGATCTGCATTTCTGAAACATCTCCTGATTTTGTATCCTACTTTGAATGGCATACAGTGGCTTTGTAGCCAGACCATTGGACTGGCACTAATCTACAGATGCAACTCTGAGAGGCAGTATCAGACAGATTCTCAGTATCATGCAGAGAAAACAAATTTAATTGAGCTGTAACTTTGTCAACTGTTCAGTCTCTCCCGCTACTCTCCCCTCTAAGTCTGTAAAAGTTTACTGTTAAAAAAACCCACCAGCCAACAATGTCTATAAAAACTGCAACACTGTCACATTTCATTCTTTAAAAGGAAAATTTTGCTGGAAAGACTTTGTCTAAAACTTGCAATGATGGGAAGCATGACAGAAGACAGAATGTTGCCTGAAACCATAGGTTAATAAAATATAACACTGGTCAAATGGAGAAATTGTTGGTGTTTGTGGTTCTATAGTTAAATAAGATTAAAAAGAAGAATATATTTACATAAGGGTTGCATAGGTTAACAGAAATTTACCTGTAGGCTGTTCAAAATATTTTTCTAGCAATAACCATTAAAACAAAGCTCTGAAATGCTTTTCTTTCTTGCAAATCATGGAATTTTTACATTTATAGCTGATAATGGTCATTCATTTGCAAATGTTCAGCCTCCCAATCTATTCAAGGTGATTTCTTCTGCATCTACTGCTAACACATTCAATCACAGTATATTAGCTCTGTCACATTCAGGGCAAAATGGGAGTAATCATTTAATTCCTTTATGGAAAACATGCAGGAATTTTGGCTTACCTCCTTTTAAAAGACCTAGAGTGAAATGCATGTCATTTGTACAGCTATAGCTTTAACCTGACTTCTAAGAATGATGCCACCTGTGTTAATAACTGTTCTTTGCCATATGCTTTGTATACTGGAACAAATTTAATTTCATAATTTAATTAATAGAAGAATCACTGCAACTCAAATATGCATTGTTCTCAAAAGTGTGGGAAAACCATCTAAGTTTCAGGTACTTTCATGAAGTTGATTCCCTTACTAACAGTTCTAATCTGCACTACAAGTATAGCCCTACCATCTTTAAAGCAAATACCAAATATAGATTTGGAAACAACAGGTGCCTCAAACAATTCTTTGAAGCTCATGGCAAATATAGATATTTTGGGGCAAGTATCATATATTTTAATAATAAAAGGCAGATGGAAACTGAAAGTTTGGACATCACTCCTAGTCATGAGAACATGACAACCTTTCCTGCCATGTGTCCACATTGAATTTACTGTCCAGCCTGGCAGTGTGCCCTGAAATCCACTTTATCGTGTGATGACCTAAATAAAAGTTCCCACAGGTATTTTTGTAAAGCTTCATCTATGGAAAATCTCATTAGGGAAGTTAAGTGTTGCCATGGCCAGAAACCCACAGGTCACAGGACAGGGCAACCATGGGTATATATACAGACCAGGAAGCAAGAGGCTGGAAAGCAGCCATTCAGAAAGAGATCCTGAGGGTCCTGGTGAGTAGGAAGTTGAATCAGAGTCAGCAGTGCCCTGGCAGCCAGGAGGGCCAACGTGTCCTGGGGGGCATCAGGCAAAGCATCACCAGCCGGTTGAGGGAGGGGATTGTCCTGCTCTGCTCTGCACTGGTGTGGCCTCGCCTTGGTCACCACAACATAAGGATATAAAGCTATTAGAGAGCATCCAAAGAGGGCAACGAAGATGGTGAAGGGTCTTGAGGGGCCATATGAGGAGCAGCTGAGGTCACTTGGCCTGTTCAGCCTGGAAAAGAGGAGACTGAGGGGAGCTTCCTCATGAAGGGAAGTGGAGGGGCAGGCACTGATCTCTTCTCTCTGGTAGCCAGAGAGAGGACCCAAGGGAATGGGATGAAGATGTGTCAGGAGATGTTTAGTTTAAATATTAGAAAAAGGTTCTTCCCCCAGGGGGTGGCTGGGCACTGGAACAGGCTCCCCAACTGGAACAGGCTCCCCAGGGAAGTGATTACAGCACCAAGCCTGACAGAGCTCAAGGAGTGCTTGAAGAATGCCCTCAGGCACATGAAGGGATTCTTGGGGTTGTCCTGTGCAGGGCCAGGAGTTGGACTCAGTGATCTTTGTGGGTCCCTTCCAAATTCAGGATATTCTATGATTATATGAGGTTTATGTGTAATGTTCTAACCTTATATATGAGGTTTATGTGTAATGTTCTAACCTTATCAGGTAATCTTCCATATAATTGCATCATGGTGGTGCTTTACTAATCATTAATATAGGTTTAATATTTTTTACCTACTTTATGGGTTGGTAGGTTTATTTAACACTTGCAAAGTGCTTTAATATTCTCCAAGGAAAGAACTAAGGAAAAACTTATTTAATACTCACTTCCAGAAGTATAAAAAGGTAAGGCTATCCTTGAGCCTGCAGTACAGTAGGACATATCTGTATGCACAGCCAACAGAGTAGGGAGGAGTTACACTGAGCTGGTATGAGTATTGACTCACTTCTGAGAACTGAAGTGGTGTTTAGCACCTGAAGTTTGTGGTCAAGAGTTTAAAAAAGAAAAAACAAAACAAAACTATCCCTTCTAGTCCTATGTACAGCTAGTCCTTTACATTTAAACTTTTGTTCCCTGGCAAATAAAAAAGAGAGCTGATCTTTAGAGGGCACCTTTAGAAGGCATTGACTTCATGGAAGTATCCTCTGATTTTAGAACGACCCACAGGAAGCTCAGTAATTTTGAGACAGTAGGAACAGTTTAATCATCAGATTATGACATGGGTATCTCTTTACTCTCTAATTTCTGAAATTCTCAACCTGGATTTTTCTAAGTACAAAATCATCTGATTGGTTAGATGTTAGCTGAATAAAACTCCATGTATATAATTTAGTCATTGAACCACTATAAGGTGCCATAACTGAACTAATTTCATAAATTTATTGCAGTAACTTGTACCCTTGCTTTTCCTATTCTCGTGTTACAATTATTTCATGTAGCCTTCCTAAAAGCACGCTAATCTCTTCAGAGTAGAAACTCATTTCTTAATGAGAGTTGCAAAAATACATTGAGTGCTGGAGAAAAAACAAAATAACATGACTTTTCCCAGTTAATTGCAATAATGTAGAAAATGCCCTATCCAACAGTAACCCAATACCTGTAAGAAATATTAGGAATTTAACTAGTCCTTTCCAGCTTGACAGTTCCAAATCTCACATAGGCTATGTCACCAAGGTTATGCAGTTTCTCTTGCCACGTAACACTGACATCTAGGTTGATGGGTGCTTGATTTGTAAGACTTTTTAGAAAAAGACAAAAAACAAATCAGTTTGTATGCAACTAAATATGTTCTGATCTACTCGGTACTGCTTTGTTTAAAAAAACAGAAGTTTGGCCCTTTTTTGCAAGCATTGTATATATGCATCATATATATATATATATATATATACACACACACACACATCATATCTCCACAACCTCTGCTACAAACTTTCTTATCTCAGCCCTGTAACCAAGGTTCTCATTCATTTTCTGCCTGGTCCACCCTGGATTTTAAGTCAGGATGGACCTCTAGTTTTCCCCTTGATTGCACACCACTGTCCTCCCCTTCCTGTTCTATCTTTCCAGTTTTCTCCATTCATTAAAAGTTTCAGTACAACATCAGTTTTACTTTTGTATTATAGTAAATAATACAGGCTCAGACGCCTCAAGCAGGAACATGTGCAAATAGAGAATTAGTGTAATTGAGACAGGTCTAACTGCCTGTTTCACCTGCAGGAGCCAGTGTCTGGACACTGTGCCATCCACTCTTCTGTGGCCCAAAAGCAATGAATGAGTTAAAATGAACAATGAATGATTTTACACAGAAACCACCAGGAATGCATATTCCTACTGGTTTGTTGTTTTGGCTACATTTGCCTTTTGAGAATACCAGTTGGGAAAATTGTTTAGAACTCAGACACAGTGAACAATAAAACTGCTCTAAACTAAGCTGTTAGAAAAGTCAGTGTGTAGATGGAACATGTTACAGCTGCGTCAAGAAAAAGCTGTGTAACTCAGCAAAACAGAAAATTAGGAGGGTTCTGGAGCTGAGATCTAGTAGACATTTGGAATATAAAGGAAGTTCAATCCGTGAGTAAATAGACAACTTCAAGGATCAAGAGACTGATTCTTCATTGCTATCCCTTTTTAGAAAGGGAAACACCGACCTTTCTGATAAAGACTTTGCACTTTTATCTCACTGCTGTAAAAATCCTTCCAAAAGATGAAGTGAGACCTAGTAGCACTGTAACTGCAACTGGAATAATTCAGATTCAGATTTAGACAAACAAATACAGTAGAAAAATTTTAGTTAACTAAAGATTCACAGAAAAAAACCCAGCAAATAAATCCAACACTATTTTTCATGTGAATGCCATCCAGCTTGCTTTTTCTCCCTCTCTCTGTCCCCAAAGAGCAAAAACCTACTCTACAATGCCTTCTGAAGGCTGTCTCCCTGCTATCCTCACTGCCCACCTACCGTAGGGAGCAGCTCCTCCCACCTGCACATAAAAGCCAAGTGCATGCTACCAGCAGCAGATCAGAGCACTTTCTCAGTCCTCCAGTGTTTTGAGCCAGTGATCTTCTCTTCTTGGATCTTGTATACTCAAGGTAAGATTACTGCTACTTCAGGTTTCTGTTCTAACCAGCTATGGTGAGGAAGTTCTTAATGCGAACTCTAGCACTGCCTTGCTGGGTGGTGCTGGCTCCCCACCCCCCCTTTTTTTTTCAGATGTAGTGTCATCTGACATTTAAGTTAGTAACAGGCTGTTGTTTTAGCAGTGAAATAAAAACAGATCTTGCTGGGAAACACTGTGGCTGGGAAAAGGTCTTCTCTCCTTTTCTGATTGATTTTGAAGAGATTAGTATACCCAGACCAATTATAACAATTTATTATCCCTTTTAATAGTCTCCCTCTCAGTCCAGTCAGTTATCAAAAAATTTCACTGTAAAGCTTCCTTAAATTCTGTTTGAGGGGAAAAAAAGTGCTTAGTGCTAATTCAAGGAAGGGATTGGTTTTTATATCATTTACTAGCCAGACTGAGACAATCTTGGGAGTGAAGTGCATCTTCACAGGTTTCACTGCCTTTAAAAAAAGTGTGATGGAACTTAAGCCCTCACAGAAGTACAGTAATAAGGCTGATGGATTTCATTATGTGGTACTAAATATGCTTCAAGTACATATTTTACAAGCAAAGTTCTGTTTCTTGGAACAACTGACCTTGTATCTCTGTGAAATGTTTAGATCAGCTTGTTTATATTTTATCTACAGTTTGTCTACATAGGCATTTTTAATGCTAGAGGAAAGAATAGTTCAGTGCCTCAGAGACAGCTACTGAACAGTTAAAACTTTAAAAAGTGGTTTCAAAACTGTATTTGCACTCTCATCTATGTATCTCTCCATCCTCACAGAGATGAATCTATTAGTGACCAGTACCACTTTTTCATGTTGTGTGAGTCAGTGCACTTTTAACACACAGTCACCTGTTTAAAGAAATTCCATCATAGAAATCCTAATCCTAGAATGCCTCTCTCCAGTGCCCAGAGAGGAGGGAAAGCATAAACTACCAAAAGCAAGCAGCTAATGTTGTCTGTAAATATGCAATACATTCTGCAGTTAAAGAGTGATATTGTCTTCTTAATACCCAGTTCTCTTTCTAAACTGGCCCTTTTTTTATCTTTTCACAAATAAAAAGTCTTCTATAAAAAAGAATTACATCCACATATAGCTGTACACACATTAGCTGAAATATTTTAAGCTTTAGCACTGTATAACAACAGGAGAACTCTGCTCAAAGTGTTCTTTTCTTCATACTGTATCTAAGGTTTTTTCTGTAATTTTATATGTTATCTATTCTAACTGATGGGGAAAAGAAAACACTGCCTTCAGCTATTTGCCTGGAAGATTACATAAGTGTCTTTAAAAAAAAAAAAACAACCAACCAACAAAAATCCATAAACCAAACAAATTTAACTATTCAAAAAACAAAGTGCAGTGGTTTCTATAGCAGACTTACAGTAAGACTGTTTTCACATCCAGGTAGTTCATATAATTTGCCCACAGAAAAGAGGAATAGAGTCCAATTGTTTCCCCACAACTGGCATTATATCTCTGAGCCACAAAACTTTATTCCTTAGTTAACATCTGATTTTTATAGCAAACCTTTCTTCTCCTTCCAAAAACACCCCTGTTGCAAAACACATATATGTGATTTTAAGTGTAATGTATACAGAATTTAGGTCTACAATCTGGAAGTTAAGCTTAATTTCTTCACACAGAATTTTACTCTATCAGATAAATCAAAATTTTTAGCAAAGCAAATTTCATGGAAAAAAAAAATAACGTATTTGCTACAAGAAACATGTATATAGCAAAATACCTTTTATTAAACCCTGCTGTGAAATGTAATGTTTTGGCATTTGAAAAATGGATTGCAGGACATATTAAAAAACTCTATTCAAAGGAATGCATCTAATTTAGATCAGAATCTCCTCTGAGCAATTTCTCTCTTAGGCTGAATAGATAATTCAGCTTAGCATCACTTTGCAGCAGGGGATGAAGGGAAACTACACCCAGCAGATTTCCAAGGGAACTTAGATGTCTAGGAATGCATTTGTTGACCTCTGTGCTGATCTGAAACTCCCTTTTACAAGATCAAAGCATACTGATATTACAATTTAAAAAAATACTGTAATTTTAAAATAATGCTACAACCACAATAATTAAAAAATGAATCAGTGGGAGAGAACAGGGAATTCAGTTTCTGGGGGGGTAATGATCCTAACATTTTAAAATTGTAAGATAAAGGTAAAGAGACTGTATTAATGTTTTCAGCCACAGACAAGTGTTAAGCAGGGATGCTCAGCCATTTCTCCTGATAGTTATGCTTAGGGTTTTTAGGTGTTTAGTTAGGGCACTAGTATCCACTTAAGCCTCTAGCCCAGTTCTGTCCGAAGTGTTAGACTGGATACCTAGAAACACTGGATAAACATGTCATTGTCTGCTATCTATGCATAGGTCTGCTTGCGAGACATTCTTACCTTCATGAATTTATTTTCACACACCTCTCTGTAGGGAGAGATTATGTTTTCCTCTGGCCATGCTGTCACTAAATATATGAACTGTTTTCTTACGGTTCATGGTAGAGTGTCAGATTTAGCTCTCCTGGGTTCCAGGCCAGAATTTTAATCCCACACTTCATTTTGTATTCAGCCTATGAAGTCCACCTCTTTGTAGCTGATCTGTCTTTGCATGACTCTTTAGAGTTGAACAGCAGGAAGAATTCCAGTGACAAATCTTGAGAGAGGTAATTTACTCCTAACACTTTCAAACTTCCTGTGAAACCCTTTACAAACCCCTTAACAGGATTTTAAAATAAATCATTCCTGGAGGGGATAAATAAACAAATAACCAAATGCCCAGCTCTTTCTTACACTCTGTGGTTAAAGGAGACCAACCCACTCTTGGCAGGATGAGGTAGCAGAGATCCACTGCCATGGGCCAGAAATGATGGACTACAGCTGACTGCAAGAACTCAGACTTGGTAACTCAGTAGCAGTAAAGAGCTCAAAGAGAAGCACATGATGCTTAAGCGTCTTGTATGGGACATAGAATATAGTTTTCCTTTCTTTTCTACATTCGCTGCCATGTGCCACTTCTATAAATGTATAGGATATAATTTACACCCATTAAAACAAACAAACAAACAAAACCCCAACCAACACTTTTTCCCACTCTCTTCTTTTTTAACCCTAGAGTTAATTTACGAGGGTACAGACTTATTGCTCTTGTGGCCTTGCAAATACTGCATTTTCAAACAAACAAGCAAACAAAACATCAACCAAAATACCCCAGCCAACACATTCCAATGTTCAGTTTCTAGGGTTACTTTCCTATGTATGGAGGCCTTGCCTCTTATTCTTTCAAATTAAAAATTACTGCTAAGCATGTGTTGCTCACAGATAAAGCAGTGAATGTAACTGGAGGACTAGAAAAAGAACCATTAACGGTCATCTCACTACCTACCATAGAAGATAGGACAATTTTCCTATATCCATGAGCATAACTACATGGCAGACTTTTCTGCTCACTTATTCCATGTCTTGCTATATATCTTAGGGGAGGTAAGATTGAGTTTTCTCTCTTAAGCTTAAATGTATTAATATATTTTCCCTTACTTTTTTGGCCTTCCAGTTATTCTAAGATAGGGGTTCTTTCCTTCTACAGGAAGATAATTTTTAATTTTCACTCTTATCATATTTCTAAAAGAGCAATGGTTCAATGGAGGTACTGTAGTGAGAAACAAGAAAGGACAAAAAATCAGTATTTAACTGCACAGAAGTCCCTTATTTTTGTCACTTACACTTTCTAGAGTTTTGTGTAAGTGTTGTTGCCTTTTCTGTGGCTTTCCCTTCAGAAAGTGAGATGTATTTTTTATGCTAACAGAATTCCCCTTTATCAGAAGTTGTGGAGTTATATATGTTCAAAGAAGATAACGATGAGTCCTGGTTCTGAAGCCTTTTGTGGGTCTTGTGCAATAAATGTGCCTATTCTCTGTACTCATCAGTAAACAATTGTGCTTGTTCTCCCTGTACTCCTGAAATGTTGGATGTGTTTCTGTAATTGTCTTGATGTGTAATGAATTTAATGTCTCATAATTGCACTGCAGGGGATTAATACCACAATGCAGTCTAGGGACCTCTTTTGGCAATTCAAACTTCTTCCTGCAAGTCCATATTTTATAGCAAAAGCAAGACGAATGTAAGTTTGTTGCTTCTTGAATGGCAGGTGAAACTCTTGAGGGGTGACATGAAATGGACCCTTTTCAAAAGGGAGTGAGAATCAGTGCCCTCTCTTGGTTAGGAAAAAACACAGAGAGCAGCCCTATGAGAGTGTTTATCAGTTCCCTCTGCTGGCTACAAAGCCCACGGCCAGATGAGCAGCTGTGTTTGCGGAGGCGAAGGGCTGAAGTTCTATTCCCAGTGCTGTGTGCCTGCGGTAAACTGATGACTACGGTGTCTGTGCACGTATGTGGACATCATTCTTCACAGGGTCTCATCAACAACCACACTGAGTTCAACATGAGGGCGCTCAAAAATAACATGGACTTCCTGGTAGATAAGAGACTTTTCACTTACTATTTGAGAAGCGTGCTAGCAGCTATGCCATTCATAATAGTGCACAGCTAGAGCATCCTTCTTTTATGCATCATGTGCACACCTGGCTTTTTACACCTCTTCAAGAAAAATGTGTGTGTGCATTACACTCAGCTTAGAGACATCTGGACAGTTATCACAAATATTCTTGGCAACCCTGAACTGTAACATTTCAGAATGTCAGCTTCTGAGAACTCCACATTTGCAAATAAGAAATAAATGGTACCAAAAAGAACAATCCAACCTTAAAAAAAGAAACAACAAAACCCACAAACCAGAACAAAACAGAAGAAGAATCTTAACTATTCCATTTCAATTCTTACAGGGAAATAACAATGTTATACAACTAGAGAAACAGGTCATACAATTTACACAGTCAATTTGAAATAAAGTTGAGATGAAAAAAATATAGTGCAAACTTAAGAAAGAGTTTCTAATTTAAATAAATATCCATAGCACTAAAAATCACAGACTCCTGGATCAGTTATGCCAGTTCACTTCAGCTCCTAGGAATCTATCAGAGTATACATAGTATACATATAGTATATATAGTGTACATAAACCCCATCCCATTAAAGGGAGAATGAATCAAAATGAACAGCCTGACATAGGAGATATCAAAGCTGTATTAAAAGCCAGAACTTTGAAACATCTGCAGCATATGTTTCCTGCTAACTAAAAAAGCAACCACTCTTTCCAGACCAGCATACTGCTGCATTCTTCTCTTTGAAAGTAAGAAGTTGACAGTAGCACACTGGATTTGCATAGGGAACTTCAAACAAAGCACTTGACCGTTTTTGCAACTAAAAATTCCAGAGACTTAAATAAGTTTCTAATGAAACCCACTGTTATGATGTGAAGCAACCACACATGTATGTAATACACTACAGTCCCTGAAATGGAGATGCTTACATTGCCTCTCACTTACTCGACATAGTTTTCAAAGGGACAGCATGGAAGATGGCACAGCTCCAGGGACACACAAACCAAATATAATCAACTTACCACTGGAGAAATCTAGCAGTCAAGTCTGCTTATGCCAGCACGACTTACCTCTGTCCTTTCCTTGCATTCTTCCCACTATGCATGGAGTTCCAGTGAATGCAGAGTATCAGAACAAGGGTCTTTATGTAGCTTGGAGATGAGAAATTCTCTTTCAGCTTGCCTTAAACAACAACAACAAAAAAAAAGGAAGGAAAAAAAAAAGCGTTCAGCTATTTCCCAGCATTTCTTTTTAAATGAATTAGGTGATCTTAGTCAAACTCTCCAGTGATGGACATTAATATAAAACACACAGCTGGGACCCCTGTTGGCAAATCCCAGCAAAAAGTCAAGAGACAGTTACTTTAGGTCAAAGTTGAGCAATAAAGGCAGTCGTGTGAGGAAACTTAACGTTGCCAATATTGATATATCTGTCACCTGCACTATAGATAAAAAGCAAGTAAGCAAAGAGTAGTTAAGCAAGTATATCTCACAAGCACTAGCATTCACACAAAACATATTTTTAAAAATGAAGGAAAAAAGACAACATTCAGTACTTATTTCCTTTCAGCCAGTGGCTTGAATTGAATTTACCATAGTAGCACATCACATTGTTTGCTGCAGAAAAATGCAAAGCTTAGGCCTTTAGGAGTAAGTCCCTTGTGCTTTACTGGTTCCAAAAATGTCAGTGCTTGTCAAAGTGTTTTTGAAATAAAACCAAAACCATGTTAATAAAATGAACTTTCCAAGACAATGCTGGCCAAAACTGATTCTTAGATTTCTTTTCAGTAATAAACTGCCTCTGTGGTTGCTGAGTTGATAGGGAGAGGGATTTAAAGGACCAAAGCCAAATTCTGGTTAACTCAGAGTAAAAAAAAAAAAAAGAACTCTGAAGCTAAGCACAAGCTCTCCAATGAATGGACAGACTTTTGCTGAAGGTGGGCAGAGCTTAGCAAAATCCAGCTGTGCTTTCAAAAATGGCTGTAGTCACTATTAGGTTCCACTTGAGTGTATTCCAAGACTGCAGTACTCATTGTGGGTACATCCTACGATATGCTGCTGTAGATTACTGGACAAGCCTCAGTGCTTCAGCATGTAATTCACAGGCTGAATCTCAGTTCACAGGAGCTACTCTGTCTATTTATTAAGTAGTAATTCCCTAAGTGAACAAACAAGGCAACAACGGGAAGGATTCTGTCCCATCCTATCCCAGCCTTGCAGATTAATAGCTCCAAAAATATGCTCCAGGGAAGGATGAAAGTGTTCATGATGAACTAAGTTCCTACAGTGTACACAAGTTGCACGCAAGTCCAGGCAGTGAGATCTCCGAACTGCTTTGCTGTATGTGCATATAGGTACAGATCCAGCAGCAGTTTCTGTCTTCCACAGAAGGAACTGTTGCAGTAGTTGGATATTTTGTGTCTGTTACAGGAATTCCCACTCTCCTCCACTTCAACCCGCCTACCTCAGTTTAGGAGTTCCCCGCAGTACCGTCCAAACAGCCATTGCAAGGGTGGTTTTTTAGTTTTTCTGCTTAGGAACTCCTGCAGACTATTATGATCTTTTGGAGATCTGAGCATAAGTTACTATATCCAGTAACATGGAAAACATTTTAGGATTGTTCCACAAGCCTGGACTGCTAGTCTCGGCTAAAAACATTGTTCATACAGAAAACTATAAGTTTAACATTCAGTCCTGATGCTTCATTAAAGATTAATTTGCGGAAGTAATTTTTTTCATTTTTGGACTGGTATAAAGTTATCAGGTGGCTTTTAAATTGTAATTTAAAGGAAATCCATTCATCTCAGATGTCTTTTGTAATGTCACCTTCATTCCATTTCAATTTTAGATTGCTCTTAAGCAACTAGCTGCAAATACTCAGTATTTAAAATCCAAGCTAATGGTTAGTTTTGGCATGTGATTCTTATGGTATATTTCTGTCCTACAGTCAGGACAAGATAGCTCTTAGATTCAAATTTCAAGCACAGAAACTGCCTTTTGCCGAGTTCAGAATTCACTTCCACTGAATATTTTATATTATTCTTTTGAAATACTCTATATTTCCAACATCACATCTGTCACTCCTAGATTGAACTCTCTCGAGAACTCAATGCAAAAGGACTGAAACCAAGTAAGACAAATTGCATTTTCTCTTCTACATGTGCTTTGAACTTTCTACTAACTGCTTATCTCATAAAAACAAGTATTTAAAAAATAAATGAACAGACACCTATTATGTTTTCAATGCTCCATTCATTGGGCACATTTTGAGAGCTGGAATTTTGATGAACATTCACGACAGTCACACAGCCTTATCCTTCAAAATAACTACTGCATCTGTGAGACCAGAGGTTGCTCCCTCAATTCTCACCAAAGCTGAAGCTAACTCAGGAAATAACATGGCACTTTCCAGGGGCACTCAGCACCACAGACCTCAGCTCAGGGTGCAGCAACTCTTCCTTCCTACTCCTCCTTCTCTGCCACCAGAGATGAGGAGGAGAAATACTTTTGCTCATTCAACTGCTTTTAAGTCTCTTTGAGACTTCAGGAAACTATGAAATATTGTACCTAATGCCTAAAAGCTATCAAGATAGCAGAGGTTTGTGTCAGTGTGTTGTCCCCAAAAATCAAATTCATTACTCAGTGTGTAACAAACCAACAGTTACACACTCGAGAGAGACATTGATTATTTGTTTCGGAATCGCACAAGCCTGGGTGCTTGGTGGTATTCCACAAATCAGGCACACCAACTATCAAAGCTTTTTACTATTTATACATTTTAGCAAACAAAGCAATTAGTATTCATTGGCTACAAGTTACATGTTCTCGTATTACTCAGCATTCTATCTTCTGTTGGTTAATGATTCCTTTGCTTCTTGGGTTGGTGATCCGTGAGTCGGTGGTCGCAATCTGCCCCTGCTGGAATTACCTTTTTCCCAGTTGGAGCTGATTTCAGCACAGTTGCTGAGTTTGGCTTATTAGTTTCTTCCTTATCTTGGGAGTTCTGTCAGGTGTTCTTGTGGCCCAGAAATTCTGCATTCCTTGTGTCCACTATCAGCAGGTAACTGTCTCCTCAAGCTTTGTTAACCTCCCCCTAGGTCTGAGATCAAGCCTTAAACCTTAACGAGGCAACTCTACCAAAAAGTGATCTGTTTCTCCAACACTTGGCTATCACTTAGAGCTTGCTTGTTAGCTTTGATCTGTTTCACAGATTAAGTCCTCCTTGTTGATTAGGCTTGAAAGTATACAAAGATCAAACATTAAAGAACATCCTTTCTTAAGAAAATTTCACATATTGCACATTTTGCAACAAGCGGATTCCATTTAGTGACAATTCTGTTCTAATGGTGTTGTAGTCTACTTTAAAAGAAAACAAACCAAAACCACAGGGCACTCTGGGGGCTCCATCCTGTCCGATGGCCATTACCTGCCAATGAGACAGTCCCGAGGAAAGCTGCCATCGCCCAGCAGGGTGGTGACAGCTCACCCTCACCAGCTTGTGGGCAAGGGCAGGGCCAGCCCAAGCCACAGGGCAGTTGTCGTTTGGGGTCCCCATCAGGCAGGATGGGCCTCCCCTCACGCTGGTGCCACCTCCTGCCTCGTGCTGTGGTTCCATCATGCTCTAACTTTAGCACCATTTCTGCACACAGGCACTCAGAAAACTGATTTAAAGCCTGTGCCTCCCATTCCCAAAGGAGACGCAAGGGTTGAAGAGAGCAGAAACTCCCCACAGCCCAGTCAGCTGAGGAGCATTTATGGAAACACAATGCATTTGAGGTTTCTTGGGTTTCAGAGATACAGCCTGGGGGCTTCGCTTCTGCGTGCCAGCCCTCAGTGCCCCTTTAAGAAGGATCTGGGGAGCATTAGCTCGCACAGATGTGGACAGTGCTGGAAGGCCAAAAGCGAGGGGGGTGGTGTGGGGGCTCCACTCTCAGCTGGAAAGAAAATGTCGCATCATGTGAGGGGAGGCTGTTTAGAAAGAGAAGGAAGGCTGCTCCAGCACGCACCACAGGAGGTTCAGGACCTTTCAGATTTCCCCATCTGGAGGCAAAATTGAGGACACTGCAAGTTTAAAAAAAAAAAAAAAAAAAATCCCATTTTGAAGTTAATGTTCTTTGGTCTTAAAATCTAGAAAACCCACCTGCAAAAGATACTACTGTATGTGGGTTTCTAGTATAAGAGTAACCGGTCCCGTAGAGTTGAAATTCTAAACCCCCAAAACTCCCCAAAAAGTACCAAACACTTGGGTGGGATGTGAGGAAAGGAATATCTTATGAAGAAAGGAAATAATAAAACTACTGTACTCAACAGGCAGGGAGTTCAGAAGGCAAACAGCTGAATGGAACAGCTTTATCATTTCTTTACAATGTATTGTCCCTGCACCACTTCATTTAGCATAAAGGTTTTTCAGAGTGAGTCCTTTTGATCTATTTGTTACATACCCTGGAATAGTGAAGCCCTGAATCATGATCAAGGGTTTGAGACAAACAGAGCAGCAGCTTCTGAACCTGAAGGCTTGTAAATCATATATACAGCAAAGCTGATTCCTGGACTCCTGTTTCAATCACTTTAACACACTCTTGTTTACACAGATGATTGGTATGTCTGGAAAGATTCTATACTACAAACACTTCACTTCCTTCTCCTGGCTGCAGAAGCATCCAAGAACATCTCATATAATAAATTAATGAATTTATTCTTACACACACCCTGGCAACATCACTCTCGCTTTAAAGGAAATTGAGGCACAGAGAAAGTTGCTGGTGTAGCATTTCAAGAGATTGCTCCTGGCCAGATTCTCAAGTGTCTTCCCATTATAACAGGAGCTAACTGAAGAGTTTGATTCCCATCCGGGCACCTCAATGAAAACCAGATTTTCACGAGTGCTCAGCACCCAGTAACTCTTGCAACGACACATGCAGTCAAATTTTCTGAGAAGTTCCTTTGATGTTCTAGCCACTCCCTCAGTGGAAGCAGAGAGCTTTTGAAAAATCTGATCCTGTTTGTGGGTGCTGAGCACTTTTCAAAATTCTTGTTTAAGTGACCTGGCCAAGGATGCAGACTAAAATCCGAACAGAACCAACTTTGCCTAATCCCTAGGCCAGTGATTTAACCACAAGTGTATTCTTCCATCTTCAGCAGAGAAAGAATAGACACTAGTTTGGGCAGCAATCAAAACGCCAAACAACTGCCAGTATCCATGCCTGCCAAGAAAAATGCCCGGATACTTGTGGGCAAACCAGACAGCCACATTTTGGTACTTTCCTGAGAAAGGATTATTTCTAGTGCCAGAGTCTGGCAACGTGGTTTATGCTCTTTCCAGATGTACCTATTTCTTTCTGGGCTAAAACCTTTGTGAACATGCCCTCAAAAAAGGCACGCCCTCCCCACTCCTCAGAAAAAACAGCAGCTATCCAAACACTGTACTGTCTCCATTATTCTTAGAGAGCCAGGCATGCTTGGGCAAGACAACACTATTTTGTGTAACGATTAAGAAGCAGTGGTTGTGTCAGTGAAGATTCTTGTTTTCATTGAATGTTTCATTCATTTTTGAACATAAGCAACCACTTAGCTGTAGTTGTGCTAGATGCAGAGGAGGAAACACATGCTATTCTTGGCCGGACTTTACCTCTGTGGGAAGCAGCAGCCTCCTTACAGCAGCCTCTGTCTGCTGCATGATTTAGCTACATTTAAGATTGTCCTGAATCTCAAGCAAGAGATTCTGAGTATCCAAAAGTGTAAATATGTACAAAAGCCCCAACCCCAGCCTGGATCCTCTATTATGCCCTCTTTGTGTGAGGTCCATTTGCAAACAACAGTTTCCAAATCCACGAGCTAAAGGCTAGCTTAGAAATTCCTTTCCAAGCTGACTATATCCATTCAACTGCCAACTGAGATGCTGCTTTCTGTGTCACTCAGCAGCAGCTTGCTGGACTATCACAGGACTCCATGTCTGAGTCCAGTTTTCATTAACTGCTCTCTGCCTCACCTCTGTCTCCAGCTTTCAGACCACCTCCCAAGTAAGTATCTGATCAGTCTGGTAATAGGAAGATAAGGCCCCCAGTCACTAGTGTGTTTTAAGGAAGCATAGATATCGCATGGTAACCATTGAATGAAAACATTTACAGAAAAATAGTTTTTTACAACAGCTCAGACTAAGCTGATGCTGAGGGTTGAGCTCAAGCTATATGAGCCAAAAATTGCAGCTGTATCTTTTCTAGCTACAGCTAAAAACAGCAAAGTGTACTGGAAAAACCTTTGAGGGGGGAGGGGAGATACTCTGCTAACAGAGGATTACATCAGAAGCAAGTGTGAACATTTTTCTATTCTGTTAGTTCTATACCTTCAATAACACACAACAAGTGATGACTGTGGTTTGTGCTTTGACTGTTAAATGGCTGCTTTCACTTGATTCTGACATCTGCTGCATTAATGATTGTAATAACAACCCTAATCAGAAGCTGGACTTCAGAGTGATGCCCCGGTCTAATAATATAGCCTCAGCTTTACAAACAGAAAAAGTTAGGCAGAAAGGGATGAGCCCATGCAGCACATTTATGCAGGTAGCTAACTGCACATGCTTTTATGTACTTTTTGACCTAAAACATTACAGGCAATATCACTGGAGGAATTTGGATTCTGATTAGTAGTTCTGTGGACCTTCATGGCTTTGTCAGTAAATTTGTCACCACAGCTTTTCACTTTTTCCATTGTGCAGATTTTTGTTTATTTTAAATTCTCTTGTTCCGTCCAAAACAAACCAAGGCATTTCTGTGGAAAAGCCTTGGTCAACCAAAGGCCCAGGTCAAGAAGTCTGTCTTTGGTATCACCTTCTTTAAACTCAAAAATTAGCAACAGTATGAAAAAAGGTCTTAGTTCGGAGAGTAGTGAGATAATTAGGACATAGCTAGCTGATAAAGGACTGGGAGATGTGATGCTGGAAGTACCAGAAAGGGCCCAGGGAAAATGCTGGCAGGTTTGACAGTCCAGCCTGATACGCTTCTGGAGCAAGAGCAAATGGGTATTCCAGCACTCACAGGAAAGGGTGCTGACAGTAATAAAGGTTGATGTGCAGAAGATGGACCCTTCTGCGTAACTGGCTTACTCCGGAGCCATGGTCTTGGGACTGTGGGGCTGTTCCATTTTCCTTTTAGACCTAGATAGATTAACACTAACTCTTCTTCCTGGTCTTAAGCGTAATTTGGGGCTTGTGTCTTTTGTATTAACAAGGTAGCACAGAGACTTAAAGGTAGGATAATCAACTCCAAGGTAATCAATCTCATTATGAGATACTGTTACTCTGGGAAGGTTGTGTTTCTATCCAATTTTGTCTAGAAATGCACTCCAAGAAATGAGAGACATTTCCTTTTACAACTCATGACTGCATTTCCACTAGAAAGCTGTAGTTTTGAATCGACATATTCTGAGAAAAAGTTTTGCTTTGAAATTCCTGCTTATTCCTTTGGGAAATAATTGGAATCACTTATTAAATATAATTGCTTAGAAGTAGAAAAAAAATCCACGGTCAGGAGAGGACAGTCAGCATTTCCCACATCATTCTTCTTTTTGTGCTAATGCAAATTGTCACTTGAAATCACTGTCTAGTGACATAGGTCTTGTAAGAACCCGGGTCCCATTCTTAATCCAGACAAGCATTAGAGAAAACTGTCTGAGAACTCCACAATGCAGCCTCCCTACACTGAGGAGTTCTCCAATCTTTACAGATTCACCCATGACAAAGCAAAAACAGCCTCCAAGACTGACTGAATTTACACAGCTGAAGAAATCACTTTTTAAGTGTTTAAATGTCATTGTGAAAGTGAAAAGATGAAATGTGCTGTATATCATTTCTACAAAACCAGAAGTAGTTATGTATAAATAAACAGAGTTTGCTTGGTATTAGGGACATAGGAAATTCCATTCAAGAACAGACAAATGGCACATCTTGTCTGGTATCCTGCATCTGGCACAGGCCTATAACAGATGCTTAAAATACTTGGCTCTCTTGGTCTCACAGTCTCCCCTGTTCCACCTGCCACCAATCCTATAATCACAGTTTTCCTAACCTCTGGTAAAAGTCTTTTTCCTGCTCACTTGCATAACCTGGGAGGTGGAAGCACAGGCCATGGGAACACATACTTTGCCCTGTGTGATACTTATTACATTGTCTGGTACACAGTTTGCTCGCACTGTGGCTCTGTTACAGAACAATACAAGGTATTGCTGCCTGTGTTGCCTGTGCAGCCAAAGGAAAGCAGCACATAGGTGAGGACTATGCCTGGCTCCAGGGAAAGGGGGGATGAAGCTCTTCTCACCCTCATTTGTACAAGGCAGCCAGCATACACACCACGAGCCATAAATCAGCTACCCTTTTTCTTTCAAGGCACTGCCTCCCAATTATGCCCTATTACTACTCAATGGCATTTATATCTTGGTGTGGCTCTCTTAGTAACTTTTATAGTTTAGTGCATGACAACTGAAAATTAAATGAGTTTATTGTCTGTCAAGCAGAGTTCACTTCTGTCCTCATTCCAGAGATTATCAAAACATGTTTCACCTACCCATCAGGTCACTTAATGCATGTTCTCCTCTTTAGGTGGTACTTCTAGCCATTGTGACTAGTGTGATATGCCTGCACCAAAGAAAACTGACTGTGACGCTCTCCCTTACTGGAAATGTACTTGTCACAGACCACGTCTTTATTTTCTACAGTCTCATTCATAACCAACATTAAATTCAACAGCACAGTTGGCTAAGGGCCTCTAAAACAGAAATGAAAAATCAAAACCTTTCTATTTGAAAAGTTAAAGTTTAAAACCCCTTTGTATTAATTGCATTATAGACTCTCTGTGTTTCCCTGTGAAATATAACAGCATTTTAAAAAGGCTAAAGAGAACTTACGACTATAGGCATTTCCAGGTAAGGTCCTTTCACATGACATCTTGCAGAAGCAACAGAGAGGGGCAGCTGTAGAAATTATAACACCTCATGCCTAAGCTACATTGTTTAAAGAATTGAATTTGAAGGTAAAAATTGTGTCCCTCAATTTGAGCATATCATCTCCACAGTGGCTGAACAATGCTTTTGGAGAATGACCTAATAAATCTTTACATATTAATAAGGGAAAACCAAATCCTGATGGTGTGTGTGGGCTGCTAGATGTACTTTGATAAGTCAGCTCTCTCTATGCTCAAGGGTGTTCTGACTTTGGTTCTGTCCTACTGAATATAACATTCAGTGCCAAAGGTCTGAATCTAGAGAAGACATTTGCTCTAGCTACCCCAGATTTGTACCCCAAATAAACAAGGCTTTGCAATATCAATCTCCTTGAATGAGTGGACACAATCAAGCTACTACAATACCTAGTAAAGTTTGCATCCTTTAACATACTCCAAATCTATACTGCATTCAGTGATGGCCAAGCTCAGTATTAGCAGGAGCTCTGTGACTTTCTGTACCTCTTTCTTGTTTCACAAGAGCAACGACTTCCAGAATATCCATCTTACTTCAGTCAGGAACAGAAGTGGAGGTTTTTCAAGGCAGACAAATGAGTTGGCCACTTGTTCCAAAGAAAGAGAAATGGTGTTCCAAGTTTCCTAGACAGCTTTAAAAACTACATAGAGCAATTCAGCTGCTTAATCTATTATGTTCTACACCTCACATTTAAGAGGACACAAAATCACATGCTTTTTATTCCAGATAAGTTGTTTTACCCATAGCAGTCCACCTCATTTTGTCTCCATCTTCAACATATATGCTTGTGTCATTCCCAAGAACAAAAGGAGCACTCTTCAAAGAGCAGCAGCTGAGGTTCCCAGACTGCCACGGATATACTAAATAACAGCAACAGTTTCTTAATGTCTGTGATTGCATTTGCCCATTTCTTTAACAAGGATGTTAATATTTTGCTTTCTGAGGAGAAATGTTGTAAACCTCAATTAATATATCCATTACAAAAAGGGCATGAATTACAACTTTGACTGTACAGTAAAACAGAACCTCTGTGTGAATAAATAATTATAAGAAGATATATAAAACTATAAAAATAACTTCTTTACTCCAAACCTTGACTTAACAAGAAACATAACTCCTTCCTCCCTCAAGAAATGTGAATACACTGACTCATGTCTTTGTTTAAGTGTCATGGTAAATTTGTTCTTTTATAACATATAGTAGTTTAGCTTTGAACTTTTAAGTTTTGGAAAAGGCAGAGCGGAAAAATGTTTTCATGGGAGAGGAGTGCACATTCCAGAGCTGTCGACTGTTACTCGTTTATGAGGCAGGGGAAAAAACTACTTTGGTTTTAGGCTTTGTTTGATGCAATTTGTTGTCTGGCATTTTGTGATAAACCAGAGTTTACACTGTACAGTGAAGTATTTCAATTTTATCTCTCATTTTTCCAGCTTTTGCTTGTTCAAAACTCTGAACAAGCTTGAAACTGAATGCTGTTGAGGAGAGAAAAATAAGCTATGTACAACTAGAAATAATGATCCTTTGTAACATACGAAGTAGTCCAATGAGAAAAAACCCTCAGTTTTCTGTAAATTATAGAGGTACACAGAAGCACAGTGGGGCAATGCAGATGATATTGGTCATAAAAATAAAACAAGCCAAAATGTGAGCCCTTCGTGGTGTCTTTGTAACCTAAGCAACAGTTTTGAACAGTTTTCCTATGCTGTTTCATGTTTATTTAATGTATTAACATCTGATTACATCAAAAAGAAAGTAAAATAAAGTTTATGTAGCTTACTTTTTCACGTAAAGTAAAAAATAGCTTTTTGCTGTCCCTGCCTTTTTGAAGGCTAGTAACATACCTTCTATCTTCCCTTCTCTTTCTAGAAAAGAAAATGCAGATTGTCAGAATCCTTCAAATTTGATACTCAGCACTGTTATGATCTCTTCATTGCTGGATGTTGAGTCTGGATATTAGACTTGGTGTAGTGAAGTACTCTCTTACTAAACTGAGGTAACTTTCTTCCTTAATTAATGAAAAAGTCTAATGCTGAAACAATGCAATTAAGATGTATTTCAAAGTTGCATTTCCTGGGAAAAATTATTGCCACTGAAAAGGATCTATCTTGTCGAAAATCTTCAGAGGCAAAGGCTAGAAATTACATGAGAATGCTGGCCCTAAGCCAAAGATGAGGAGAGAACTTCTCCATTCAGCAGAGCCAGAAAGGGTCAGGATACTATTCTGAGAGATGGAGACTTTGCTGAGGACATCAACTGCTTTTCATACACAAATGGAGATAAATTTCTATTTATTGAGATGGGCATCCATACAGTAGGTGATTTCATAAATATTACTCACTCCGCCTGAAAAACTGCATTCTGAAAGCCTACCAGTCACTGGTGAATAGCATCATGTTTTCCCTCATGAAAGAAACTGCATATCCTCTCCTGGTATATCAGTAATCAAGTAACTGTCAGGTTTTTGTCCATTGTTCTAATTGAATTGCACAACATTCACAATATATTAACATGACCCCTGAAGATGCTTTAGATAAGACTTAAATAAGTTGTCACATAATCACTACTACGGACAAGAGGAAAAGAAAAAAATACAGAGATAGGTGCACAGGAAGAACAGCTAGAGGAAAGATATATTCTTATTAGTGTATCTGACAAAGCTGCTGCAGGCTCCACATTTGCTTTCAAAGCACTGGAATTCCTTACAAGACAGTAACTAACATGGAACACAGTTCTGAGAGGTCATTCAAAGTCTCTCTATTAAACAAGTGATAGTCCAATATTTTTTCCAGGGTTTCATTATATTTCTTATG
>WEIV01011269.1:10208-25882 GCA_013390005.1 Calyptomena viridis | reverse complement strand
AAATTAAAATTTTTGTACCAAGATATGTCTGTACAGATAATCTCTGTTTCAATTCTTCTAGCAGCCTCTGCATGGAGACAGTTCTGCTGACTGCTCTGCTGACCTGCTGTGACCTCAGACAATGTTTTACTCTGTAGTGCCTCTTTCCCCTCCCACCCATTCTGCCTTACCTGTTTATACATTTAGTTTTCAGGAAGAGATTACTTTGTTTAGGTTAGATTGAAAAGTGAAATTCTGTGGTGTTTGTTGGGTAGTTTGGTTTATCAGGAGGCATCTGTCTAAACTTGAAATTCCCAAATAGACAGGGCAGGACAGTCCTTACTTGGTGTGCTGTGGAGGACAGTCTGCCTTTTCAAGAGCTGCAGAATTATAATCTGCTATCTCACAAGGTATCCTGCAAGCCTATAGTACTGGGAGTTGGATGGAGGAGAAAATGTGGCCACACTGGAAATATTACTAGGATGATTGTAGCTAAATCAGGTGTTAAATACTGCTATTGCAGCTGAAATGCAAGCAGAACCTAGAGGAAACTTAACAGTTAAAATGAGACAGTTTAAAGAAGTTACACAGCTTTGTGGATACCATTCATTAGTTTCTTTTTTAATGTGCATTACACAGCACTGATTAACAACTTGCAGTAGATGCGTGCAGCTTTTTTTCCAGCAGTTTCATATAGCAGATTAAAAACTTACAAAAGAGGTGCAGGAGGTTAACTGACACAGTTCAAAGCACTTCATGCGTGACTTGCTGTAAAGTTTGGTATGATATATCTGAAGCTTGGAGATTAAGGTTTCCAATATAAATTCAGTTAAATCAGTTAATTGTTAAATTAGCATTTATTAATTGTTAATTGTTAAATTCAGTTAATTGTAATTATATTACAATAGGATGTAATATAACTGTAAGGAATATATATCAAAAATTTAAAAAGCCAGTGCCTTCCCTAGAACAGAGCAGATGAAATACTTTTTTTCTATTTGCCCTCCTCTAAATTTGCTGTCAGTGTAGCAAATGAAATGTCCAGAAGCAGGCCAGTATTGGTGTTCTGCAGCAAGGTATGGAAAATATTAATCTCTTCAGATCACAAAATTCTTTTTGTTACTATTTTTTCAGAAAAGTTTTTATTAAAAAGTTATCAGAAAAAAAAGATGTTCAGACGAATTGACTGCTACTGACATAACCCGCCAAAAAGAACAATAAATTGGATGCATTTTAAAATTCAAAATTTCAGACTCCTAGGCATCAGTTTTCCTAGCTCTACCAAGTCATGTTCAAGCCTCAAGGCCAACAAATCTAGTACTCTTTTCAGAAGCACTAAGAAACATTGCTACCACCAGCAGCAATTGCTTGCCTGGTTAAGTATTGACCTCCTACAGAGGCCAGAATGCGCTCTCTTGTTCCCTAAATTGGTGGCTCTGTGCCTACCCAACACTCATTTCTTTTTCAGTCCCTCAGAGCTTAGGTTTCTAATAAGGCAGCCAATTCAGTCTTGAAACAGGACTGGTAGCTTGGTCAGCATATTAAGAACCATTCAGTCTTCCTTGCTTTAGTAAAAAAAAAAAAAATTGAGTGACAGCTGACAAACTAAAACTTCCATGGATGGCTTTTCTAGCTACTCCACAGAAGAGCAGTAGCTTTTAATATTCCTGTATGATTTCTATTTGACTGAATTTCCCTCAGAACTTTTTTCTTTTCTTTTGACCCTTCATAGCCTGTCACCCTCATGTCTGGTTTATTGCTGATAAGCAAAGGTACCTGCTGACATCACCTGCTTTCAGTCATTCTGGCTGAACTTCAGCTCATTCTTTGAACTCTTTTGTCTGCAGAAGGCTTAAAAATGTTTGAATCTCATTTCCTCTCTATCAAGTTACTGTAGAAGGACCAGGAGCATTTGAAGACCTGTGTTAGCTAGTGGCACAGAAGAAGCAGCCCAGTGAGTTCAGTTACTGTGTGTGCAACCTTTGCTCTATTTGTACATGCAAGTTTTTGTAGCCTCTCTGTGTTTTAGAATTACACTTATGGGATTGGACTGCTTATTCAGTCACTTTGGAAGTTTCATAGTGTAACTCTGTCATATAAGTACTTGGGAGAGACATACCTCTGAGAGCTACAAGTGGGACAACTGGTAGTACTACACCATCTGAAGATCTCCTGAATGACTCCAGTACTGGCAAGCTAAAAGCTTGGTTTCTGTTACTCCTTAGAACCACAAATCTTTTTCTCCTCTGCTTTTCCCATAGTTCACAAAGTCGTCCTTGCTACAGCTTTACGGTGTTGCTAAAATTGCTTGCAAGTGTAGACTACAAATTAAAATTGTAAAAAACGAGGAAAAAAAAAAAGAAGATTAATAGGCGATGTAAGCTGGAGATTGATGGATAATCTTGTTAGATGTTTCTCCAGTAAAAAGTACAGTAATGGGTCCAAAATTGGAAGATGCCATTTTAAAGCTTCTGTCAGCCATTGTGATAGTTGATGGCTGAAATTGTCCTTCGTTTTTATGTCTTAAGTCTTCCCAACCATTTTTCTTTAGAGCAATACTGGGGCTTTGTTAGTGGCAGCTAGAATTCCAGCAAGTCAGTCTTTGGTATGAAGAATAGAGTGGGAGTGGAACACATTTATGCTGTAACAGAATAATAACGTTTTCCTCGAGAAATTGCAAGGGCTTGTTGAGACTTTCTTTAACACATTTCTGTCAGAATCTATGGAAAGGCATTGTATTTGTGCTTCAATATGCTAAATAAGAGGTATTTGAGATTTAAGAATGTTATGTTTCACTTGATTAGCCTAATAGTTGCAACCTACAGTTATATGGTGCATTAGCTTTTAGTTCTATATAATAGGACTGGCAGCATGGTATCCCAAAAACTGTAATTGCGTGGGCTGCTGAACAGTTGTAGAGAAAGCCGCACAAAAATTCTATTCTAGACAGAATTTTTTCATTTTGAAATGAATTTCACAACAAATTCACAGTTGGATGCCACTGCTTGTATTTCCAGTGAATCATACTCCAGAAAAGTAATACTTTGCTTCAACAAAGCCTGCCACAAACAGTGCAGTGATATAAACCAGAAATTGGATATTTTTTAATTGTAATTTTTCAAAATATTGTAAAGTTATTAACTATGCCTGCAGGTCCCAACATTCAGATGTGTTTGGTTTTGTCTCCATGTCCAAAAATTAAAATCCTTCATAAATAAGACAAAAAGAAGGGCTGTGGGGAATACCCTTTTTACTTATGTTCTATTCATGGTAGGAAACTGACTCCCTAACAGCAATGGTTGTCACAAAAACACGTATTTCTTATCATAGTTAGAACAAAACTGTTACAAAGTGACCTAGAATTTCCAGCCTAGGTTTACTGATGGTCAATTCATTTATACCTTTCTTTTTTTCTTTCTTGTGCCTAAATTGTTCTTTAGCTTATATAGTACTCTCTTCTCTCCCTGTCTGGTTCCACTAACTGGCATTTTTGGAATGCAGTGGCATCTTCTTTCTGTCTTTAGTTTGCTTAGCTTACCAAGACAAGGTCTTTCAGGTTATTAGATGCTGCAATTAAGGGAGCTGCAGTTTCATAGACATTAACTGTGTCTAAACTGCGTGGCTTTGCACTGTTTGTGCTGGTTTATCTGCTCTTAAATTGCAAAACCTGTCTAAGAAATTGAGGAAATGTTTGTGCTGGTGCTGAGCCCCCTGATCCTACAGTCATAGCAGGACTGAACCTGCTATAAAAGGTCAGGAACAACTAATTAGTGCTACTGGTATTGCAAGAAATAATCTCCTTTAAGATCTCAGTTCATACATTTGTCCTTGTGTGTAGTACAAGGATGGAAGATAAAATATGTCTGCTTATGCCCTTTCACTGAGGTTAACAATTTTATCATACAGCTGGGACGGGTTATCAATATGCAATATTAAGATACTCTCACTTCATTTTTATTGTAGGTTCCATCTTAATTCCATTTAGTCAATTCATTCTGAGCTCTTCAGTTAGAAGGCATAAATAACCATTTCATCTTAGCTGTGCACCACCAGACAGTGGTGTTCAGCACCTGGAGCTAAAGTTTGTGAATTTTATGCTTTTAGAAATTAACAGTACTCAGTTATGGAAACTCAGGGACTAACTCTTTAAGAAATATATTATGGAAGGTTTCTGCAGACATAGTTGATAGGCAACTTTTACAAGCACAGTCAAAAGTTATTTAATTTGGGTGCTCACAGCAGCAGACAGAATTAGCAGCTCCTGTGCTGAGCCAAGTTGCATGAATGCATGAGAAGAGGCACACTACCTCAGGACTTTAGGTGGGATGGGTGGGAAATGAGGATTCTTCCCTGGAATGACATCACCCTCTTACACAACCCACCCACTTCAGTCTTTATCCATTCCAGCTTTTCACTCACCTCCTTGATAACACTTCTTCCCAGCTCAGCCTGCTGGGCTCTGCAGGAGACACACGTGCCCTCTCTGTTTGACGTAGCAGGCCCCTCTTTGTACTTTCCTTGTGGTGCAGGGTTTGAGTGAAATGCTTCATTAGGGAACAGTCAGTTGGGGCAAAGAGATGCTGCTTAGTTCACAAGTGAAATTTTGGTTGACTAAGGAACATGCTGTGGCAGTGCTCAGGTATCCAGAGAGAAGGAAGACCATCAAGTCTTAATCTTGTATGGCATTTGTGCAGAAGTAAAATCATGGTTTCCACATGAAAGATCCTACTGTCACAAAATCAGGCTGGTAGGCAGCCAAAAGCTGAATACCACATAGGTTTGCAGACCAAAAGCAACACTTTGCACTCTGAGGTTAACTGCAAACCAGCTCCCAAATTCACCCTGTACCTCTTGATGTGATTTGCATACCACCGTTCAGTGGCTGGTCAGGTTGTATTTGCTTCTGGGACGTGATACGGGTTTTATCTTCTGTGTTATGAAGCCTGCAGAGGTTTTAAGCTGGGGCACTGAAGTAAAAGAAGGAAAACAGTAGAAGGGGAAAGAGGAAGGGGGTGTTGTATTTCCACATATACCTGTGATCTTTTGGTGTGGTTCAAGTATTGGTGTGTAACATTCTTGCTTTATTTTGCAAGGTTGCAGGGCAGGAGAAAAGAAGTCAGTTTTGTAAAAGTTCTGGTATTGCTTTATTCCTCCCTTTCTTGCTACAAAAAATCACAAAGATAAAAAGAAATTTTAAGTTTGCGACCTATTATACAATACTGTTCAACTTGTCATTGGGTTAATTTAAATGGAAAAAAAATTACAAGATTTTTCAAGGAAAAGAATAAAGATAGTGAGAAAAGGCACTGGAGATGTTTTGGAATGGGTGGGGAAAGGCTTGTATTTTTCATTACCTTTTTCATTTGTTTGCACCTCTTCCACTGTGAAAATAGAACATTTCTTCTGAAAAGGTCTTAATTCTTTGTGTGTTCAGAGACCAAACTGCTTTTAGCGAGAGCAATAAAGTTGTCTTTGACATTTGCCTTTTTACTGTGAACTTTTGGAACAGGCACTGTGTTGATACACAGGTCCTGGGTGCACAGCTCAGGTACCTCCTGACTGCACACTGAAACAAGTCATTGTTCAACATCTCTCCCTCCACATTCCCCCAGGCACCACCTTGCTTCCAAGCGCAGGAGACCCCTAATGCCCTCTGGGAAGCACCACCAGCCTGACACCCAGGCTGCATCAGATCTCACATCATAGATGCAGGCAATGAAAATCTTTATACCTCATGCAGGAGGGTCCTGCTGTCCTTGTGTCCTGCTCTTATAAAATGTTTGTCCATAATTGTCTAAGTAAGAAAAACTGTCACCTTTTTAGGTCTTGAGGCAAGCTGTGGGACCAGTGGTTAAAAAAATGAGCATGACTGAGATGGCAGTTGTGAGACAAGACACTGTTCTCCCACAGAATAACTCATTTTGATGATCTCTGATAACTCCCTTTAAGCTGTTTTTCATAGCAGGATTAAGTAGCTGCATCAGTGCTATCTGAGGAAAGGTGGAGCAAGTTAAGATGAACTGATTAAAGGTTCACTTTATAATTTTTATAGCAGCAGCCTTAATCACGCTGTGATCTCTGAGGTGTGTGGTCTCACCAGTCTTTGTCCATGATTCTGATATTTTAGTGCAAATTGAATATATCAAAGGGAATGATGGGGTTATTGCACTTTCTCTGATTAATGCTGGAGTAATCAAAATCAGAAGTTGGCGTCATGTGAATCGCTAACCTTTTCTCATTATTTTGTTTGCAC
Organism: Calyptomena viridis; assembly: GCA_013390005.1. Taxonomy (NCBI): domain Eukaryota; kingdom Metazoa; phylum Chordata; class Aves; order Passeriformes; family Eurylaimidae; genus Calyptomena; species Calyptomena viridis. Next base: position 19,650 of record WEIV01011269.1, on the reverse strand, counting down.
TTCTAGCATTTATATATACTTTAATGAGTTAAATGCATGCTAATTTTCATTTGCCTACAAAGTGAAATAGCCAGAAAAACAAATGAGGTAATTTTAGATTTTTGCCTCTTTCAGATTTTAGACAACTGGAGTACTCCAGAATTACAGCAGCATAGGAGCACTAAGAGCCTGTCCTAACTAAAGCACAACCTGCTGGATGTCCTTCTGTTTAGAATTTACTTTTTAGTATAAATGGACAAGCATTTCATATGCTTGGCAAACAAAATGCTTATTTGGCTTCTTCACCCTCCCCAAAAGGAAATTTCTGTTAAGGCATGACATCTCCTATAAACTGCCATGAGTAATATCTTCTGAACCACTTTCAGAGAAACAAAAGTCCTTGTTATTTCTATCTATAATCATAATTTACAGATAGAGAAGCCGATAAAGTAGTGAGATCTTCTTGAGACTATTATACAAAATCTCTTGTCTTCTCTGTTCTTTTGAACTTAACAAAGTGTGCCATGGTATGTATATTCTAGCAACACATCTAGAATATATGTTTTAATAGTGCTAGGTTTATATTAAATTGCACAGTTGGTGAAATTAGGCTGCCAGAGAAGAAGAATACTGAAACAGGAACCTACTGGCTTTTTTTTAACCTTTGCTGTAAGGAAATGTGCCTTTCTCCATTTGATTTGAAAAAGGAAATAGACGAGTGGTGTGGCTATGGAACTTTCTCTTTCTGCCTCCGATTGCAAAAGTAGCTATAAAAAAAAAAAAGTACAGTATTGAACAGTAGAATGTTATGGTGTTGAGACAAAAGAATGAAAGTAATTAATTATTTTATTTGTTTTGTTTCAGGTGTCAGAAACTATTTGAAAGAAGCATTGGTGAATATCATTGCTGTGCATGCAGAGGTGAGGGGAAATGTCAGATTGTTTCATAGTTACGTTCATATAATTTCAGCATACTTTTTCTGGTAAATCCTGACTTTCACTGGGGTTTTTGACCCTTCTGTTGAAGTGTCTTCATTATAAATTTACGTGATTTGGATTTAGGTTTACCAACCAGTTATGCAACTGCTAACTTTTGTTATGGGCAGAAGGAGATGAGCAGTTCCTGTTTATCCTCACTAGCAATCCATTACACCTTTTCGTTTCCATTATTTGATAAAGGGGAAAGCTAAATTCTAGAGCTCAATTCTTCCCTTTCCATGCAGATAATATATAGTTATGATGCTTACTTTCTCTGGTTAGCTTCATTTTCCACAACATATGTAAATGAACTTATGCTTCTCCTTGAAAGAAATGTTTAACACGTACCACTCAGAGTGAAAAGACAATATATGTCAGTCTTGTACATACAATGAAAATAGGAAACCTAAAACCGGAAAGTTTTATAGTGTCTGTACAGCACAAATTGTGTTTGAAATACTTAGGTAATGGCTTATGATAGGGAATGCATATTAAAATACTATTTTTAACATAATAAGCTTGGAGGATCTGTAGTTATTTGGCCTTTTGTGGTAATATACAGCTATTTTCTATGGTCCTTTAAATTAGAGCCTGTGTTTTGCATACTCCTTCCTTCTAATCATCAAGAGTATTGCCAGATTACTGTTGCTCCTGGTAAAGGCATTGGTAGTAAGATCATTCTTGCCTTTCAAAATGCCACAAGTACAGCTGCTCTACCTTTTTTCGAGTGATTAAAATCTGATGAGATTCACTTGAGGCTTTTACTTATTTGATTCCTTCTTCAATTACAAGGATTCATATAAATTATTTTCAGGAACTTCACATGTGACTTGCAATATTTTTGAAACAATTTCAGTGTTAAAATACAGCAGAAGCACTTTCACAAGAGTATCACTGATTTTACCAAATACTTCCAAATGAGGGAATAAGCAAAACATATATCAACATGATATTAATTTTTAATATTGTTTTTTTGTGTAGTGGAAATTGATAGAAATGAAAATTAAAGGTTTTGCTTTAAAAAATTCAAAGGCATTTGGGACTTTTTGAGCTACTATGGTAAACATGCATACTTGTTAAAATGCTGCAGCAGAAAGGTGAACTGCCTTGCTCTCTTCACTGAGACCGATACTGACTCTGGCCCAAATAGCATTGCCTCATAAATTTCTAGATGTGAAATATTACAGAAATATGAAAACATGTGTCAAGATGAAACTCCAATTTCCACTGGTAAAAATCTCTAAGCTGGGTCAGGTTTAAGTTTAGTTAGAAAGGCTGCAAGTTTCTGTAGTTTGAAACAGCAAAAATTAACCATCAGATGAACAGTGGGGATGGACTGAAGCGGAAAGAAAAATTGTTTCTCTACATTTGAATTCAAATTTAGCTGAAATCAAAATAAGAGCTTCTTATAGCAAATTTGTGATGATTCACCCTTGCTGAGAATTACTTTTCCTGGATTCTGAAACGTAACTTCAAGAGTGCTTGTTGCAGGCACAAGTATTCTCTTCTCAGTACAATATCTTTGAGCACATTCCTGTTATGTTTGTGTTGAATTGCTCAGCAGTGTTTGGTGCTGAATAAGGTGACCCCTTCCAGATCATTACTGGTTGGTTTTTTAATTACCATACACCTAAGTGTGTCACTTATGTAACTGTTTTAACCCCCCAAAAATGAAAACAGCCTGTGTATTTGAATTAGCACTGATAACAGCTGATAGGTGACATATATGTGGTTGTTGTACTTAGCACATGGTACAGATATGCCTTTTGCAACAGGCAGCCTTATGAGATCCCCGATACATAATGCATTATATAAATCACTGAAAACTGTGTAGGAATCTTGCTTTCTTCCCCCTCCCCCCTTAATTTAATTGTATACATATTTATTAATATCTTCTGTCAATTAAATTTCCTTATCAGACATATGATCTAGATTTTGTATAAAAGCAAAGATGTTCTAGCAAAAAAATCATTCCACTACTTAGTTCTTTAGAGCATTTTATAGCAAAAACTGAGAAAGTGTTTCAAAACTTTATGCAATTCATTTTTCTTGCACTCATCTTCAGCTCCTTGTGTCATCTTCTCTCCCAGCCCTGTGCAGTTTTAGTGCAGCTTTATCATCACCTTTAAGTTTCGACAAGTTTGGTGTGTCTAACCTATAATCTCACTTCCTCCTATATTCCAGTCTCTTGGCCTGCGTTTTCTGCAATTCTGTGTAGAAAAATCATACTATTTTTTTTAATTCACCAACAATTTCTCGCTTCCTTAAAGCTCCCTTTAAGAAATATTGATGTTTTCATGCTTTCCTTCAAGCATAGATTTAATATTTAATTGTGTGTTGCAGTAAATATTCTGAACCTCAAATTCAAGATGAGGATCCAAGTACCGCTTTAAAAAGCTATATAAATAAGCAGTTAAAAAGATGCTCTTGATCCATGGGAAAAACAGTAAGGTATAATGTTTTTGCCAGGAATCTAATAAATGGCAGCAGTGGCAGAATCTAGATGAAAATCCATTAACATCATACTCTCAAAGACTTCCAAATTATGTCTGCCACAGATGCCAGTGGTCATATATAAAGGAGTCTAGAAGAAACAGCGAAATACATGAGTAAAAGGTGGCTGAATGTGTAATTGTCAGTCACACAACCCTGAATTAAAGGTGCTATCTACAAGGGAGCAGTGTACGTACAACCACCTAATTACCTGCATCCATCAGCCAAAAGCACATATTTTGAAGTCTAGCTGCTTTTCAGCATTGCAAGAAGGTGGTTGTTACGATATATCATAGAGCTAACTTTGCTATTAACAGAGGTGAATGGTTAAAGTACAGGGCAAGTACCAAAACACATCCTTCATATTCTAGTTGCTTTTGAATTTTTTTGTCCATTGATAAAAAATTAAGGGGTCCTTTCAGTTGAAGTATTTAATGTTTTTTATTGAAATGTTACTATAGAAAATGTTTCTGTTAATGTAGCTATTGTGCTCACAATTCTTCTTTAATGAAAATTAGGTGTTTACCATTTCCAAAGACTTAGTTCCCCGGGTAATGTCAAGGGTTGTAGAAGCAGTCTCTGAAGAACTGAGTCGACTGATGCAGTGTGTTTCATCCTTCAGCAAAAATGGAGCTTTACAGGTACCCGAATACCTAAAAAACCAAGAATGACAGACAGAGGTATAGTCTGTGTATTTGATTTATTGTAGCAGTGACAGCAAGGAGATAAAAAGGATTAGTATACAACCTATTTCAGATTTATGGATAAATACCCCTTGGGGTATTGGTTCTTGGCTTTGATTATATTTTAGTGTTGCCTTTGTGTCAGGAAGCACAAAAGGCTTACCTATACCCTATAAGATAAAAAGCATCATAATGGTATCTGTTCGAAATATCGTTAAATATTGTCTTTGGCCTGACATAAAAAATTACTTTGGAAGAAAACCACTATTTTGTGATATTTTGAGATTTAAAAATCTTGACAATATGCAGTAGGATCTTTTAAGTCTTTGCAGAACTGGTCACTTGTCTGTTATACTATTTCTACATTAATTGTAGCATGGGTAGAACAGACTCTCTTACACTGCTTTCTTCATTTACAGTTGGATTGGTAGAGGTACTTGCTGTTGGATAAGTTTTAAAGGACTCTAGAAAAAACCTTCAACAAAAAAAATCCCTTTGAGTTAGTGATTGCTGTGGCTGTAACAGAAGAGCAAACTCCCTATTTTCATGGCACATGACAGGATTCTTGCATTAAGATGGGAATGCGTCCAGTTGCAAGCCTTATTTTCCAATTTCTGGTAGTAATGGCATTGGACAGAGAATTAATATAGGAAGATCACAGTCAAATGCGATTGACTCCCTATTTAGGACCAAATCAGTGAATACCAGCAAAGATACCCATATATCCCTTTTGTTTAACTAAACAACGCACCATTTTGTTTAACTGAACGACCCACTGTATGGACTTTCTCCCTAAACCCAGAAAGGATTTTCTAAACACAGTAAGGATTTTCTCTCCTTACTGAAAATTTGTCACTCGTGGTCATTTTCTGTTCCTCTGAACTTAGAAAATCCTGTGACAGCAGCAGTGTGAGAGTGATCTGAGCCTTGTCAGTCTGATCAAAAAATACTCATTCAAGTCTCACTCTGTATTCCCAAATCCCACAGTTTTGCAGGGTTCACCCTTCCACCAGGTTTATTTAGGCTGTGGTACTTGAGAATGTGACACTTTCACATGATACTGCTATCTCCTAAAATGTAGAAATCAGAATCTTATGTGTAGTGCTTCCAAAAGTCCAAGACTCTTTGAGCTTGGAGCACTATACAAAAAGAGGTGAAATGTTCTGTGGTGAGAAAAGTATTTCTTACAAGTATAAAATGAGTGGGTGGCTATGTCATATTTAGTGCCAGAAAGTTCTCGCTCTAAAAAAAGCATAAATCTTAGCTGACTTCCTACCTAGGAGAGAGATGAGGGAAATACTTAAAAACCAAAGCCACTCATGAGAACTAGATTTAGATGCCTGTGTTGCCTTTTGAAAAGTTTTGGTTTGGAAGATTAATTTCATATGAGTTGTGTCTAAATGTAGATCAGTTACTGTAATGTCTAACTGGATTAAATTTTATCTGTATGATGAACAAGATGTGAATTTTCATGAAGTTCGCTTTATATTTTTAAATGAAATTGCCTGATGATCATTTGCAGAATGTTTCTATTTCTTATAGAAGTTGTGATGATAATGATTGCTTTCAAAGACTAAAGGATGATACATGAAATTTATTTCATCTTTGAGTTCGTTCTCCATCATAGTTTGCCTAAGTGAAAATTAATACCTAGACACACAATGTAGTGCAGGAGTAAAATCCCCAAGCTTGTGTGCCCACCAGGTGACAGACAAGAAACTAAGTACGATCATACTGCTTCCTCATCTGATGAAAAAAAAATAAATTCAACAGAAGAACCAAGAATAAGATGTGTACTGACAGATTTTTGTACTCTTGTATTTCCTTCCTCCCCAGCCAAGCAGTGCTGTGAGAAGTTAAGCTCACTGTATTTAATTACCATTAAAAAAAAAATAGATGGCATCCTTGTGTCTTTCTATCACAATACAGAAAAGATGGAACAGAATTGAAGATTTAGTACTGTTACTAGAGAGACAAAGCAGTGTTTTGAGACTGGTACATAGTGACCATGCAAACAGTTTGTCTTCAATCAAAAAAGTATGAAATTGTTCCTTTTAGCAGTCTCCTGGCATCACAGCGTGGCAACAAAAAAAATATAGGAAATAAACTGTTAAAAGCCAAGGCTGCTTACCACTGAAGCATGCAATGGTATTTGCCTCTCAAATAGGTGAAGCTTTGGGATATTGGTATACACTTGGTGAAAGAACATTGTCATTGTTTCAGTATTCGTATTTCTGTCTTTAGGCAAAACTGGAAATCTGTGCATTGAGAGATACCGTGGCCATATACCTAACACCTGAAAGCAAGTAAGATGTGCTGTAATGTCATTTTATTCCATGTAATTGAATCCTTGGTAAACATGCAAAAACACATAATATAAATTAAGAATTAAGAAATTTTACTTCAAATAGAATATCTGATCTACTACATAAATGTATGAAAACCAGATGACTAGAAAGGTTTTATCAGTTCAAAGAAAACAGTTACTTTTTTTTGTTGTTTTTACTTGAATTTTTAGACAGTATTTGCCACTCAGAAGAAAAAAAAACACACTTAACAGCAGTACAGCTGCTGAGGGTAATTATACCAAAGCAGGACACAAAGCAGATGTCACTGAGGTTTATCCAGTTTTTCACAGCAGTCTCATAAAGCATACGACAAATAACGTGCCAGACACATCAGGGAGATTACAGAACCAGACACTGGCAGAGTCCCCTCACAGGGCTATGGAGAATTAGTGCTCTATACAGACTTAGATAATACCCTACTCCTTCTCCACACACCTAACCAGAGAAAGGGAATTCAGCTTCACAGTTTCTTAGAATCAAAACCTTCAAAAGGCTTTCGGGCAATTATTGTCACTGAGGTTCAAGACCAAAGATAAATAGTATGGGACACATGCAGTAATATAAAGGGAGAAGGAAAAGCATGAGCAGCATCAGTGATTGATGCAGTCAAGGCATGTAAAAACTGGCTATGATAGCTGTCAGCAGTTNCATATTCTACTGGTACAAGTCTCAGCACTCAGTTTCTCTCATAAATCCTAGAGAGAGATGCTGCATTTTTTTATTCTTTTTTTTTCAATAAATTGTCAGAATATTTACCTCGAACCTGATATTCATGTGCAAATTGAACATAAAGTAGCCTGGTTTCAAGCAGGTCTTGAGCACCTAGTGTGTCTTCATAGTGTCAGAGATAGTGTCCTATGGTGTCACTATATTCTGTTTCAAAATATTTTCTTATCCTGAGTGTCTGGTAGTGATGAAGACCTCTAAAAGAAAGCTACTTGGCACTGGCTCAGATTGAATAAAATGGAAATTATATTGTCTCTAATCATCGTGGGGCAAAGCACAGTGAACCATGAAAGCTGGAGCTTCACAGAGACCTTTATATTTCTGGACTTGTCACTAGCAGTAGTTGCCACAAGTCACCATGTTAATTAAGCCAAAATCAATGTTTTATCTGTTCTTCATACACCGATGGTCACTCAGTTTGAGGCAGAAGGCAGGCTGACAAGTATCTGTTAATTCTCTGAGAGTCCAAGATGCGAATCATAGTCTTTAAATCAGCTGCTGATATGGTGTACATCACATTAGGAATGTCAAGACCTGCTTGAAACCAGGCTACTTTATGTTCAATTTGCACATGAATATCAGGTTCGAGGTAAATATTCTGACAATTTATTGAAAAAAAAAGAATAAAAAAATGCAGCATCTCTCTCTAGGATTTATGAGAGAAACTGAGTGCTGAGACTTGTACCAGTAGAATATGAGTATTTTTGTGTTTTCCTTGCAGATCAAGCTTTAAGCAAGCTTTGGAAGCCTTGCCTCAGCTCTCAAGTGGAACTGACAGAAAGTGAGTACAGTGCTCCTTTTTGTCTCCTTTTCAGTCTCCGGAGCCATGGCTTTTTACTTCTTTAAGAGAACTTTGTTATATGAGGGTTAACTTTCACTGTATTTGACTCTTCTGAATTACAGAGCAGCAGCTTCTTTGGACAGAGTTAAGAATAAGCTAAGTCCTTGTTCATGGCTTATTAAATTACACAGAAGAGCCAATGGTTTTGTGGCATATCCTGCTTTCCTATCCTAGTCTTATCAGAGTTTGAATTTATCTTGTAATTTCAGTCTATTTTAGCCTTCCTTGTTAATCTTAAAGTTTCTGTGAGGTATTGTCGTACTTAATTTTGCAGCAATAAAAAAAATGGCCAAGAACCAAGTCCAGGCTTTTGCCAGCTGATGTATGGGGAACTCTCAAAACTGGCCTGTTTTATTTTAAAAACAAATAAGAAGGGTCTGTGATTCTTAACATGAGGAGGAGGAGTTTGGGGTTCTTTCTTCTCCACCATAGCCACCTTTGACAACCAAGCTGCTTTGCTGCCTCTAGCCCAGTATTTGGTGGTCAATTTTACAAGCACAGCTCAATAAAGCATAGTATGGTAAAACTAGGATGAATTTGTAATGAGTATAGTAGTATAAGTATAGATGGTTTGAACTTGAGATTGGCTTTGCTGTACTTTCCTGCATCAAATTAGTTTGCACTTAACAGTCAGAATTTAGAATATTTTGTAGACACATAGAGACGGTTTGTGCAGCCCATGGTCCGTGGGCTGTGCCTTCTTCCAGATGTCCTCTGTCTGTTTATTCAAACCTACTCTTCACTAGCCACAAGTCTCAAGATACCTCCTCATCGTACTTAGCTCTTTTGCTTTGTTAAAGTTAGAAATCAGTTTTGAGTAAGGAGAGTTCTTTCAACTCAGACTTTCCAAAACACCTGTAGAATTGTTTTTTTCACTTAGTCACAAGCATCTGAGCTTCATTAGACAAATGAGAATCAAGAACTGCATCATTTTTACATCTGCCTCGGCGTTCTGAGCCCTAGACAGTGCAAAACTTGTTCTGTTTCCCAGGTCACTACATGACAATTGTTATCATTCCAGACAGCTCATTGTAGTCTGCATGTATGGTGTCAAATAACACGTTTGTGCACTGATTGAGAGCTGTTTGTCTGTTCATTCACAATCATTACTGTGGCACTAAATTATGAATGTGGACATAGTCATCTTCCAGAGGACCTGCTGAGGAAGCAGAGACTGATTTTGCATTTTAAGTCGTTCTTGGGCCAGTTCGGGTTTTTTAAACACACAGTGCAATTTCTTTTCTGTTACTGACTGTTCAATAATCACAGGTGCCAAAACATTCAGGTGATATATGCCCCATATAGCTTGTTTTTGAAATAGGATAGAAAGATCAGAGATCACATTATTCCCTAGCATATGGAGAAAGTAGAACACACAGCCAAGACTATAAAACA
>WEIV01011265.1:3726-22116 GCA_013390005.1 Calyptomena viridis | reverse complement strand
AATTCCTGAGGTTTGCTCTAACCATGCTACACCCTTAATTAATTCAGAGTTGAACCGAGATCTTGGAAACTTTTCAGTTCCAGTCTCAGGTCGTTGGAGATGTTATGCCGTGATTTGAAAAATTGATATCACCTTATTATAATATTGTCAATAACTCAGTGATACATACATATAAGAGTAGTTTAGTAATTAATGGCAAGTGTCATTTTTCCTTTAAAATAAAAATCAAGCTTTTAAAGATGGCAAAAAAATTTGGATTGAAAAAAGTTCTTAAATATAAATTACAGTCATAATTCTAACCAAGATCAAAAATAGTACACAAAACAACCCCCAAGCAAAATATATTTCAGTTAGTAATTTTAGTAAGAAGTACATTGCAACTGAAAAAAGCTATCATAAAAGCTTTTTAGTTGATCGCTGATACAAACTTTCAAATAAGATTAGCATAGTTGGATAATAATTCTCTGATTCTTAGAAATTTCTGCTCATTTCTGCTACTAAGTATCTGTGATAGTACAAAAGCATTAATATTTGGAATATATACTATTATTCCTTGCCAAATCAAAATATCCATACTATAAGAATATAGCTGTCTCTTTAGTTGTCCTTGGGTCTGTAATACTCTGAATCTGCTATACTGCTGTGCAATGCAATAGGAAAGAAAGTAGAATTTTACCTTATTGAAATATTTAAATTAATTTTTAAATCACATCATTTTGTGTGTGGGTTTTTTGTCATTATTCCGATCCATTTTTCTTGTAGTAGCTAGAAATCACAGATTAATTGATTTTTAACAATTTCTCAAAATGCGCCCTTTTTTTTCCTAATTATTCTAAGGGTTGTTTGAGTGATGTTGCATTAACATGTAAAGTGGGTTTAAAAAAAATCTGTTCATGTAGTATTTTGCTTTGTCTTACATTGTTTGTCAACTGATTGTTCAAAGAAATTTGTCATTCGAGGAATTCATTTTTTAAAACCTGGCAGATAAATATGCAGCATGAATGTCCCAGGAGAAAATGTGAATGCTCTGATTTCTTAGAGCAAATATTTTGCTTTCCCCTCAGCATGCATACTTTTGCATATACTAAGATATGCTTCTTGCAGTTCATCATCCACTCTCTGTTTGAAAACAGCAATTCCTTTCCACTACCTGTGTGTCTTTAGTAAAGTGAATAACAGTTCTGATCCTGTCATAATAGGTTTTCTCAATACCTTTCAATTCAAGAAATTCAGTTCTCTCAATTCTGGACAGAAGTGTTCCATACAATCATTTTTAAAGTTCTAATTGCTTTATGTAGTACCTCAATCTCTACACATTTAATTGCTATTCTTGTGTAACAGTGATTTTGTATACATTAGTAAATATCACTTTCACTAGATGTTTACTTTGGGGATTTGGACAGCACGTGTGAATTACTGGAATCTAACTGTATTTTCCTGCTTCTATTTCAAATACATAGTTAAAATACATCCAGAGATTTTCAGCTGAATTATATTTGACAAGTCCTACATGATTCATGATGAATAAAAAATATTCTTTACTGAAACTGTCATACTAAAATAAAAGAACTGACTTTTTTTTTCTGTTTCTTTTGCTTTAGGAATGACTGGCAATTACCTACTAACAAACCCTCTTCTTCGACCACACGGCACTAACAACCCCTATAACACATTGCTCGCTGAAACAGTTGTATGTAATGCCCCTTCAGCTCCTGTGTTTAACTCACCAGGTGTGCTTATACTTCCTGAATAAACTGCTTTTCTTGGCACCCTCCAAATTCCTTCTTTTCCCTAGATAGAAACTCAAGTTGCAATACCCCAGCCATACAGTCTGAATTTCTGTCAGTTTGAGAAGTACAGTATTGCCAATGTCAGCTTGTAAAACTGCACTATATTATAGTAATGCCTTTGCCCTAACAGTATTTACCAATAATTATCCATGTCTTTAACACAGGTGGCATAAATCTTAATATACTATTACAGGACTGACACCACATGGTCCGAGAGCCCATCTTCAAGATATATATCACTTAGAGGTATCACGTCTATGCAATATAAGGTTGACTCTAAAGCTTGTTGAGAAAATCCTGCTTATGGAATGGATTAGATACTAAAGCAGCGCAAGGCATCTTGACACCTTTGGATACCCCAGTGTAGAAAATTGTATCCAGCGTCAAACAGATCTAAACTATAGTATAGTGCAGCTTTATGGTAGATCATTTTCCTACAGGAAAATCTTGAGATTAACAGTTAGAACAGTTTAGTTCTGTAGGAATAAAGGGTGTCATCACTTACCTAACATTTTGTTGCTACATTATCTAGTTGCTTTTCTTAATGATGGTGTAACTCATCAGTAAATATCTTGCAGATACTGTTACACTTTAGTGTAACTGGAATGATAAATCTTTGAAAAAGAGCCATAAAACCTTGTTTCCAGTTTTTATTTCAAGTTTCCTTTTTAACTGAACTGTAGTTTCTATTTTCATTCTCTTGTTTTCTTACTTTCCTTATGCTTTCCTCTAGCAACCTACAGAGAGACAAGTATGGGAGTAAAACTTAACTTTGCCTATCAAATGTAAATTTTTTCAGCATGATTTTTAATGGGCACAATTAAAACATAACTAGCGGTCATGAAGTAGACTCAGCGGGCAAGTGGTTCACAATTTGCAAATGAAATGTTTCCACATTCAAAAAGTACTTGCATACTGCTTTTTGGGAAACGACGTGAGGTCTGTAGCAAACCCTATTGGTAACAGAAGTTATACAATGCTGAAATAATTTGCTGTTTAAGACCAAAGCAGTGTCACGCCGAAATGCTTAAAAATTTACTTATATTTTTATATTCCTACAGTAATCTTGCTACAGGCTATGGAAAGATTTCAAATTAATTACCTGATCATAGGCAGCAAATTTTGCCTCTTCAAACCAAATTGAATATATTCTAGCATGCTTAACTCTGCAGTATATCATAGAAAACTCATTTTGGATTATCAGATATATTTTGATATCTGTTTAGCAGAGAAAAAGAAAATTAAAATTACAGAATTAAATCATTTTGTGAGGGAAATGAATCCAGCATGTGGTCCATGTGTTGTCTACTTTTATAAGTGCCATACGTTCTGTGCAGCTAAATTCATTGCAAGAAAAATCTGGGAACAAACATGAAACTGCAAAACTACAAAGTTGTTTAATCAAAGCTTAAAGAGACCTTTCAAACAACCCTCATCACTGTTTAAATCAGTACACATGGAGAAGACTTAACAATAACACAAATGCAAAATGACTTGCAAATTGCTCAGAATTTATTTGGAAATTATTACTCTCTTTTTTAAAGTTGAAGACAAAAATCTTTTCATGAGAAAATGCAATTACTTTTTAATTGAAAACAATATTTCCAGAGAAGATTGAATTTTCTAGGATAAGCTGCAGCTTTAATTATGAAAAAAAACCACAAAATGGGAAAATGTGTAATCTTTTTCAAAAAACTTTTGCCTTATACTCCTCCAAGCCTTGCATATTATGCAGCAGCCTCACAGTGGTCAGTCTCATTTCAATAAAGTCACCTCATTCTTTCTTTATTTCCAGACATATCTGTAGAGAAAGTGATTTTCTAGGAATGCTCTAACCATCTGACTTCCATGGTTCAGACTGTTTAATTTCTTGCAGAGTTTTTTCTTTTTTTTTCTTTTCCTTTGCTTGGGAAGCACTGTGCTGTCATAGTTTACATGTCTTTGTGTCTATAGGAAAACCTTTTCTTTATCAAGTTACTGGAAAAAAAAAAAAAAAGCCAAAGCCAAAAGCATAAAGACCTTAATCATCATAAGACTTCATTTTCCCCCCCTTAAACTCCTTTTCATGTTTTCAGCAGACTTACCCAATCTGTCATTCCTCCAACAGCTATGAGATATCAGCCATGGCTGATTTCTTCTTCCCATTCCACAACTAATATTTATTCTTTGGTTTAATTTCTGTGACCCATACTTACAGAAATTCCTAACATTTCTGCATTTGACTTCCATGCCCATGATTAACTGTGGGCCTAACTCTTAATTAACTATTCTGGTTCATTCAGCGCTGTCACTGTGACTGATGCAGACTGCAGGCAAACTTTGACCTTTAGGAGCCTGGGGCCATTGTTGTCAGACAGAATATTAGTGCAAAAAAATTTCATTAAGTGGGAAAAGAAAAGCTGTTATTGCTTAGTAATCTAATTTGCTGAACCCTTGCTCTGACTAAGTTGCTGAGAAGCTCAGTAATTCTTCATCATGTTACAATAAATCATTTTACTTTCTTTTATATATCAGCTACTCTTAGGCCAGATAGCCTGAGCAGACAGACATGATGTGAGTTGTCCAAAGTGAGTCATTCCACCTGCTGTCTATCGTGTTGTTGGATGGTGCTTGTGGGCCCTGGTCCCTGTAGTGTGAAAGATGGCTGTCCTTGTTTAACATAAATTCTTTGTATTTATCCATTTTTTTCATTCTTTTCTTTACTTCATCTCAAAAACAAAAACAGGAAAAATGTTAGAGATGTTGTTAAAGTAGTTGCTTGCCAGTTATGTGGGTTTATGTTGTACATTTACCTTCAGTTATGTCCGTGATCTAAATCCTTTTTAATTTAGTGTCGTTTAGGACAAATTCTGTTAATTTTCTTTTTCTAAATCATGGTGGTGTACTTCAAAACATAGATGTTTCCAAATGAATTGCTTTGCATTACATATGCAAGGGCATGGAGTGAACAGTTCCTTGTGGAAAAGTCACAGAATTGACACTAAATTAAGAAATTAAAATGCCGCTATTCCCCACAGGAAATACACATTACTATTTTTAGAATGCATCTTTCCTATAAGGTGTGCAACTGTTTACATTTGGGAATGTTCGATAACCTAACCTTTCTCAAGTTTTACTTCCAAGTACAACTTTGTCCTGAACTACATTAAAGAATTGTGTTAAAAAGAAAGAAAAAAAAAAAGAGAAAAAGCATATCAGGCAATAACCAGAGCTGTCCTTTTCCATTTCAGGACATTCACTGAACAATGCCAGGGATACAAGTGCCATGGATACTCTACCGCTAAATGGTAATTTCAACAACAGCTACTCATTGCGCAATGGAGACTATAACGACAGTGTGCAAGTTGTAGACTGTGGACTAAGCCTGAATGATACTGCTTTTGAGAAAATGATCATTTCAGAATTAGTGCACAACAACCTGCGGGGCAGCAGCAAGAACCACAACCTGGAGCGCTCGCTGCCAGCCAAAGCTGTGATCGGCGGGAGCAGTAGCGAAGATGACGCCATCGTGGCAGATGCCTCATCTTTGATGCACAGTGACACCCCTGGGCTGGAGCTCCACCACAAAGAGCTTGAGGCTCCGCTCATTCCTCAGCGGACTCACTCCCTTCTGTACCAGCCCCAGAAGAAAGTGAAGACCGAGGGAACTGACAGCTACGTCTCACAGCTGACAGCTGAGGCCGATGACCACCTCCAGTCCCCCAACAGAGACTCCCTTTACACGAGCATGCCCAATCTCAGAGACTCTCCATATCCAGAGAGCAGCCCCGATGTTG
This sequence comes from Calyptomena viridis, assembly GCA_013390005.1. Classification (NCBI taxonomy): domain Eukaryota; kingdom Metazoa; phylum Chordata; class Aves; order Passeriformes; family Eurylaimidae; genus Calyptomena; species Calyptomena viridis. The sequence continues at coordinate 16,550 of WEIV01011265.1, read as the reverse complement.
AAGAAGATCTCTCTCCCTCCAGGAGGAGTGAAAATGAGGACATTTACTACAAGAGCATGCCAAACCTAGGAGCTGGCCATCAGCTTCAGATGTACTATCAAATCAGCAGGGGTAATAGCGACGGCTATATAATTCCCATTAACAAGGAAGGATGTATTCCAGAAGGAGATGTTAGAGAAGGACAAATGCAACTAGTGACAAGCCTTTAATAGTGTAGCAAAGAAATATTAAAGGCCACGTTCAAGTATTAAAAAGACTTAATCTGCCCCATGCAGGCTCCCTCATATCTGCTTGAAGAGACAATTCTGTTGACCCTGTGGTTCTCCAGTAATGGAGATGACTGGACCTCGCAGTTCTGTGAATTTTTATAAAACAAAAACTTTGTATATACACAGAGTATACTAAAATGAATTATTTGTTACAAAGAAAAGAAATACCAACAAGGTATTTAAGATATCTTCTGCTGCTGAATTTAACAAAATTGTGAAAAAAAAGAGAAATAAACACTTTCCAGCCATTTTACTGCAGCAGTTTGTGAACTAAATTTGTAAATATGGCTGCACCATTTTTTTTCTAGGCCTACATTGTATTATATACAAGGCGTAGGCTTTAAAATCCTGTGGGACAAATTTACTGTACCTTACTATTCCTGACAAGACTTGCAAAAGCAGGAGAGATATTCTGCATCAGTTTGCAGTTCACTGCAAATCTTTTCCATTAGGGCAAAGATTGAATACATGTCTAACCACTAGCAATCAAGCCACAGGCCTTATTTCATATATTTCCTCAACTGTACAATGAACCGTTCTCATGAAAAAATGGCTAAAGAAATTATATTTTGTTCTATTGCTAGGGTAAAATAAATACATTTGTGTCCAACTGAAATATAATTGTCATTAAAAAATAATTTTAAAGAGTTTGAAGAAAATATTGTGAAAAGCTCTTGGTTGCACATATGTTATAAGCTGTTTTTCTTACACTGTTCATAGTACGATAGTATGTTTAAAATGCAAGTTCTACCCGTTTTCACTTATTTTTCACTGTAAACAGTGTTCTGCTTTGACAAGTTAGTTTTTATTCTTACGTTTTGAATTTTTATTGCCAAAAAACATAATTTGGGGAGAAAATTGTTTTAGAAGCCAATTATGCCAAGCCTTGCACAAATTTGGTATAGCTAACAAAGATTGTAACTCAATTCCCTGTTCATTCTTTAATCAGGGTGGGGTGGTAAGGGGTAAGGGGACACTGGACACTTCTCACAAGCTTTCTCGTGAATAAAAGGTGCCTGTCCTTTTAAAAAAATAAATAAAACATAACTATTACTCTTCCATATTCCTTCTGCCTATATTTAGTAATTAATTTATTTTATTATAAAAATCTAATGAAATGTAAATTGTTTCAACAAAATTCTGCTTTTCTCATCCCTTTGTGTAAACCTGTTAATAATGAGCCCATCACTAATATCCAGTGTAAAGTTTAACACCTGTTTGACAGTAAATAAATGTGAATTTTTTTCCAAATAGGTAAAATGTGCATTATTATGTACGAAGCATAATTGGCATCAGCAGTCCTTCAGCCCAGATGCTTAGAATGGCTTTTTTACATTTCATGATTTAACTGTTGAGAATACAACAGAAACTGTCTGTAGCTCTACAAAAGAGAGGTCATCTTTACTTATTCTTTAGTCACAATTGAATAAGATAAAACTCAGACATAGCAGGGTCATTAAGAAAATGTACTGTGATTTCATATATTTACATAACTTTTAAATAGGCATCAGTACCGAAATTAAAAATAAAGTGGTAAACACCACTATCATATTCTTGACAATAGTAATTGGCATTTAATTATTAGTGATGAAGATACATTGTTGCAGTGGGGAAAACATGAATAAGCAGCATTTGGCTAGCACTCCGAGTGCTATCTAAATAATTAATCCATCATGGCGCTGTTTTGTGTTAGATAAATAAGTATGACTGTTCCTATTTTCAACAGGCTAGAGAACTGCAGAAAGCAGCTGATGCCCAAGATGTTATCTACAAATCAGTGGCAAAATTGGAAGTCTGAAGTCTTTGTTGTGTTAATTCTCAAGCATCTTTTGTCCTCATCCAGGGCCTCTCAAAGATAACACCAAGAACTTCATTTGTCACCACTTCCAAAATTTTGTTCTTCCAGATAACTCTCAAATTAACACCCCACCATCATAGAGGCCTTGGTTACATGTGTGGCCACCATGACTCTATGTATGGTAACAGCAAAAATTCACTTGAAAGATTTATTGTTACCTTCTAATGCACTGACATATGTAAAGTCGATTTAGAAAATAAGTCAATGCATTTTAAAGAAGTGTGGATTTCAGAAGAATGTTTTAGACAAGACTTCCTGCTGTTGAGAAAGTTCAAATTCTCTAAAAAAAATCCAGGTTGAGATGGAACTGTGGGGTTCAGGTAACCTCAATATATCTGTAATAAAGACTGTGACACTGTAGAGATTGTTCTTGAAGAAAAAGGCATCTTCGCCACCAGCCCTGCTGGTAATTTTTGCCAGTAAGTTCCTTAACACTTAAAAGTTACTGTGTTTGCAATAAAGTCACTGGAACATTTAAAATTTAATCAGTAGTGGTTTGCTTCTGTTTAGTAGAGATGCTTTAAAAATCTGAAGTCTCTATGAAACAGGACTTTGTTCTGGTTCAGGGTATACAGCAGACTCTTTGGAGCAAAAATTATTCCCATTGTCTGTCTGACAACTTAAAAGCATACTTGCTGCCTTCTACTTAGGAAATCATGTTTCTATGGATTTAGAAATTGTGGTGCTCAAGTAATTACAGTACACATGACCTAGTAACATCACCAACTTTCTGCAGAATCTTCAACCCTAGTTCAAGCAACTCCTTTGTGTCTAACTAAAGGTGACAAAACTACAGACTGGAGAAAGGTTTGTAGTGGTGTGATCTTAAATATATATTAAATTGCAAATGTAATAAATATACACAAAACAAGAAAATGTAGCTGATGAACCTAAGATGAACCAGCTGAACCTAAGTATCATAAGGGAATTCTTTTGTTAGCTTCTTTGTAATGTAGATGTTGCTTTTCAGTGAGCCTATCTTTTTTTTAATGTTGAGCTAATGAGAGTCCTGTGTTTAGCTAGCAGCCAATACATTGACAAATTTCTGTTGGTGTAACTTCTCAGTGTAGTAGGTTACAGTATAATTATATAGCTGACAGCTTATTGTAATTTCTTTATGTTCTCTTCTCACATTCCTGCCATCTTGTCTTGGGATCAGGACAGAAGAATTCGGAGGAAGAGTTCAAGAATAGTGAAATAATGACAGCAGAATAAATGGAAAGAAGTGTTTCTTCAGGGTCGTCAGTTAACCACTTCCTATGATGGTGCTAAGGATATGCCACTATTTTAGGCACTGTCTTTCAGAAGAGCTGTAATTTTCTTATGGCTAGTAATCTCCTGTTAGTATCAGTGTTAACCCTACTGGCTCAGTTCAATTCTTCCTTGTAACTTCAGTCATATTAATTCCTACAAAAGATTGAATGGGATGTGCATTTAGTGAACTGTTGTATAATGGTGCTATGCATTGTTTAATATAAAATACATCTCAATTCTACATAAGTGAACCATAACATGAAGAAATGCAACACTGGTAATAACTTTATAGTTAACATTTATCTGTGAATTCTACAATACACCTTTGCTTCTTTTAAATTTGAAATGAAATTACTAATAAAGTTTACATATATTCACTTATGTAGGCAATAAAGGGTGTTTCAAATTGCCATAAGTTATGGATAAAATATGTGTCATATTTGATGTCCTAATTTTTAAGGAAATTTTTCTTAACTACCCACAAGACACATTAAGAGAGGAACAAAAAAAGAAAACAGTCCCTGTGTACTGTTGTTAACCCACTTTGCCTCAAAACTAACAAAACTTCTCTTCTAGCCTTGATTATATAACAACGTATTGTAGTGTAAAGTTTTATCCCTGAATAAAATTACTTTTTAAAAATCAAGAGACGCTACAGGTGGACAATTATATACATAAAACATTTTAACTTACTAATTCTAGGGGACAATGAAGAATTAAAATTTATGGGATACAGCAGTAATTCTTCAATTCCACCTCAGTAACTCTGCAAAGACACACCAGAGAGGTCACAGTAAAGCATCCTTAATTTTTTTTTAAATGGATGGTAACAATCACCCTCCATATTTATGAATTGCATTGCTACCATTTCAGCAAGCAAGGCTCTTGCTGTATGACTACACTGTGAGATGATGACCCCAGATTTATAGATCCCACTGGCATGCTGAGTCTCTACTCCACAATGACACTAAAGGTTGGAATCTGGCTTTGCACTGAGTTGGGAATAAAAATTATCGCTGTCACAACCCTGGAAACAAGAGATCCATGTCTCTCATTTATACAAACACATTGTAAATTAGTAGGAATTCAGTTAATGGCTCCACCTTCTCAGTCACCTGGCTCTGCCAAAAGTCTGGAGGAAGTGTTCATTAGGACCCTGCCTATTTCAACAGAGTATTTAGATTTTTTTTTTCAGTAAAATCTTCATGTGGTTTTTAGAACGACAACTTCCAAATCCCTTTATTCATGCAGGATAAATTCTCAATGGTGTTTCATTAATTCATGCCTAAGAGCATTAATATCTCTTCTTAGTGTATTATGTCGTCATTAATCTCAGCCGCTCCCCATCAAAGTTCCTGGCATGTGCAATGGATCACACCATGGTGCAGCCTGAGTGGTTATAAATGCTACTGAAAATCACACAAGTCTCAACTCGGCAGCAAGGAGATTTTAAAGGACCATTCCGTATAATGCACCAGCTGCTGCAGTTATCATTCTGGGATCCCAGATGGGGGAAGTCACAGTTGCAGAAATTACACTCAGAATAGGTAGTTACATAAAGAAAATTCTTCTACAGTAAAGTTTGTGTACTGAACCGTTTCATCCCTGATGCACTTCCTTTTGTATGTTGGACTAGGAGCCCTGGCATAATGTAGATTCTGCAGTGCCAACTAGTTCAAAGTTTAGACAGCAAAACACCATCACTGAGCACAAAAACATCAATATTAAAAGCTCTGATTCCCAAACAGAAGGCAGCAGGTTAGTACCTGTATGGCTCGCTCTAAAGTAGAAGCAGGATCTCTGCAGATAGCATTGAACAGCTCTCTGGAATAATTGTTCCAGTCCTCTTACAGCATAAGAATTGTTTTAAAATAACATAATGCTGTTGAACATTCAGCCTCCGTGATTGGTTAAAAGACTGATTCCCAAAGGTTAATGGGGTTTTCATGAAAATAATTAATTTTAATTGTCTTTTAATATACCACTTTCTTTTTTTCTCTTTACATTAGCAATATAAATAGAAGCTTCTTAGTTTGTATTATTTACACGACTCATTGTTTTAAATACTTCCTTTCTCTTTCCTGTTACTTCTTTCTAAACAAGTCCTTGCTTTCAGCCTCCTCCATCTCTCTAATCATTTAGTTGCCAATCTTCAGAATTATTTTTTGTCAGTACGGCTTAAGAGATAGGGCAAGAACAAAATTATGGAAGAATTGCTCATGGTGATTTATAGATGGGGGTTGTTTCTATTCTGTGCTTCTCCCCCCACCATGGTCTCATATCATCTTTTGTTTTCATAGAATCTCTTCACAATACATTATTCTACTAGGCTGATCATAGTAAATAATGACCTAAATAGTTATGGTTAATTTAGAGCTCTCCAAAGGCTACAAATACATCCAGGTATTCTCTTGAATGTGTGCCCAACCTTGCGTTTGTCAGCATTGCATTTCATCTACATTACACTGCCCATTTATTCACTTTGTTAACTCAGGTCAATCACAATCTTCCCTAGTTCTGATTAAGTAATTCTGTGTTAACAGCAAACAGTGCCACCTCTCTGATAGCATGTTCATCCCCATTTTCAGATATCACCAGGTAAATAGTGTTGGGGCACTATACCATTAGCCTTTTGCCATGCTAAAAAAAAATGACCATTATATCTTGCTCTACCTCTTAGTTTCTAATGTGCAACTGCTTTAGCTCTCACTTCCTTAATACTTGTTGGCTTTAATGACTTCTTGGTAGGGATATTTTTATAAGGATTTTTAAATTTTTAAATCCAAATAAATTACATCAACCATTCCCTCTAGTCTCAATAGCTGTATGATTGACTTAATTTTAGTATGTTAGAGAGAGGCACAATTTCCTTGCCCTAAGCAGTTTGGATCTGCTAGATGTCAGATCCAAAAAGCACTTAACTATTCAAAGTGAAACTTTGGTGGAATTTAGGCACTGAAATCCCAGGTACAACAGGCATTACTTCAGGGACAGAATTAATTCTAACCTTGAAGGCATGTATGTTTTTGTCACTGAAGACTTTTTATCATCTTAAATCTGGTGACTGCGTGTTTGCAGCCCTGCCGTCACAGAAGAGTGAGTTAAGACAAGCCAGGCACCCTGGCCAGTGTCACTACCTTGCTATGTTTACCAGTGCAGCATCTGAATGCCATAATCCAGAAATCAGGTTACAAAGGAGCTCCTTCCCTTTCCTGCTGAAGCTACAGTCCTGATAATAACTACAATTTGTCTGGAGATAAGAGATAAGCCCCTTGAGTATGTGTCACTTTGCAGCACCCATGGATCAACCTGCACTCCAGCTGGATAACTGCAGCAGGAGCTGTATTTGACAATCTTTCCAAATCTCCGTGACCCCATGTGTATCTCCTTGCTAAGGAAAAGGCTGTAAAATTTCTCTCAGCTCCCTTTTTTTTTTTTTTTTTTAATTTCCCACTCACGTGGCAGCTGAAGGCTCTGACCACACCGGGTTTACTGTTTCTTTTGAGAAAGGGTCATGACTCCTGCCTGTACAAATTCAAAAGCACCACGGGTTCTGGCCTGATGTCCACCAGACGTGGGGGGCTGTGTGAAGCAGCAGAAGGGCCACACCGTGCCATGTTCCATGCCAAGTGCCCTGCAAGGTGGCGTGGAAGTGCTCTCCAGCCAAAGGTGGGCACTGCCCCACCAGGGTGCACTCACAACTCTCCATTGCCCACACATAACTATGAGCTAAGGAACTCAGAGTCAAACTTGGGCTGGCAGAGGAGCCAGCTCCTCAGTGTCCACTGAAGACCTGCTTTGTTCACTTCTGTGTGAGTGACAACCACGCTATGACTGCAGATGCTGACCTGGGCTCTCAGCTCTCTGTTTCTCTCAGGCAGGAATAGCTTAATGTGAAGCTACTGCTGAAAGTATTCCTGAGGAGGGCATGAACCACAGCTAAAATGACTGATGACAGCATTATCTCCATGACAAAGCCCAAATGCAAGTTTACACAAAATTGAGGTGGTTTCCAATCACATTAAAGGTTGCTGGAAGTGCTTGGACTTTTTTTCAAAATTTGGGGTGAAAGAGGAATACAGACAGGTCAAGAAGAAAATAAAAGGAGGTACAGAATTAATTTTTCCCTTTCTCATGTCTCTTCTTTACAGCAGCACTAGCTGCTGCCCCTTCAAAAATCTCAGTGGTGTCAATCTGAGTAATTTGACAAAATACTTCAGAGAAGCATTTCTAACTGCTCAAACTTGTTGATTCATGTTTATGACCTAGCATTGCCAGATCAAAATATGCTTACAAGGAGCAGTCTATAAATTTATCATTCCAAGCATGTCTTGAAATTTTCAAAGCAGACTTTCAAACCCCACTTTAAACCAAACAATTTATTCCAATGAACAAAACTCTACCACTGACAAAGATCACTGAAAATTATGGAAAGAGTGAAAACTACTAACAAGAGAAAGTTGATTAGGGATTTGCCCTAGCGTAGGCTTCCTGTAAGTCATCTAGGCAAGTTTTCTAAAGCTATGAATACACCAATCCCTGAGAACAAGGATGATTAGTACAAGAAAGGTAGAGTTACCTATCCAGAGGTGCTGTTAGTACACACTACTGTATTCCTCAGCATTACTTAAGGAATCTAGTCTAGGTCCATTCTTAGAAGTTCTAAAAATACCTGCAGAGACAACGTTTGTCTCATATTTAAAAGATTACTGTCCTGAATGAACACTAAAAGTAAGCAAAAGTATAAGTGACACCTTTACATAAAGTCTAACCTACAGTTACGGACAAAACTGCTCCTACAAAGTGCTGTATAATTTGCTGGGGACTTTTCCTGATCCAGCTCATGATGAGCACACACATTTCTGCTCTTAATGAAGATGCAGAAAGTACTCTAAATAGTCTGACATCTAAAGTAAGCAGGTAGCTGCTGCAGGGGGTTTCTTCTAGGTCTCAGCAAAAGTTCGAGTCAGATTAGCTAGCACTTATGAGAATACTTGGTCTCCCCACGTCAAGATAAGAACATGTTACAGGCTGCTTAAGTGTTATAATTAGGTCAACTTGATTGTTGTTCTGTGGTTTGATAGATGCTGTATTTAAAGTAATTTCAAATACTAATTTTTAGACCTTTCTGTGAACTAGTAAATCAAGTGCAATTTATTGTGAAATTATTCTTTTCTTTCTTAATGCTTATTCCCTCTGGCTTGTAACTTTAATTAGAACCTGCTATCTGTTCATACTGGTGATGGTAACAGTTGTCACTAGAGTACAGATGCATATATTCAGCTTGTATTGCTACTATGACATTATACTTAAAGCCTAACAATATTCTCGGCTATGCATCTGAGAATACCATCCATTAATGCTTTATTTCACTGCCACCCTGAATTTCAGAACCTAACAATATGATTATTTTTAATCATCCAGTAATGCATTTTCAAAAGACTAGAAACTGTACAAAAAACAGCTTCATTTGAAGACAAATATCTGCCTGAAAGGGTTATTTGGCCCATTCAGATTTCTTTTTATTATCACAAATTTTCTCAGGGCGTATTGTTTTGTGAATAATTATTGATCTAAGCAATTTTGTGCTAAAGCAGCTTGGTTCACTCATTAGACATACACACAGAAAAGCTTGGTTGCCCTGGTAAAAACAAACAACTCCTCTTCTTTCTGCATGCTTCTAAATCCCTCCCTAGAATACGATGACTACATTGAAATGTAATCAGTTAATATTTGACTTGCATTTGTCAGGAAAAGGAAACATCAAATAGATTTCTTTGGAGCAGAGGAATTAGGATCTGGAAAATTATTCAAATAACACTAGCCTTGTTTGGTTTGTTTCTTTACAAACTCACTCTTAAGGTTCAGTAATGAGAAAGGAGTCTTCTAGCAATTAGTGAGGTTCTAAAAGCTTGCCAACTTATTATTTAGATAAACTTTCCCTTTGAATAAAAACTAATTCCTTTTTCATAATTTGATATAGAAAACTGTATCTGTTTCACATGTTTCTGATTAAATGTATCAGGAATAGAACAGCTTTCAAGGTCTCTGTTCATTGTAAAGATACAAACTGCTCTTGAAATGGTCTGCATACCTTGTGTAAGAGTCAGCAATGCCAGCCGGCACAGGGTTATGAAGATCTCCTTTAGCAAATGCTGCAATTTAAAGGACCTTTTTTTGCATTGATTTATGTACTCCATGGATGGTATGAAGTTGCATTTAGCCTTACAAATCTACATATCTTCAGATACTCAGCACTACTTGCTTACAGAAAAGCATTCTGCTCAATGAATGGAAGCAGGCAAGGGAAAGGGTTCCTTCATATCAAATATTTAGTCTTCAGTTGTCCTCAAAAACAGGACAAAGGAATCATCTAAAGTGACAGGGTAGTTCAGAATGCGGCTGTCTGCTGTCTGCCACAGAATGAAGTACGATAGGTTGTATTCTCAGTGAGAAAAAAGTGGTAGCTCCAGACAAATGAAGGCTTTACAGCTGTAAATCTGCTCAGAAGTCTGCAATTTGTGAGTCCTGGGTGCTAGAGACAGCAGGACTTCTGCATAGCCTGCTCTAGTGAAAGGTTGCCTGCCCATGGCAGGGGGGTTGGAACTAGATTATCTTTAAGGTCCCTTCCAACCCAAACTGTTCTATGATTCTATGATTCTGACTTACTGAAAGCATTCAGTTGAAAAAAGTCAGTGTCGGGAATGAAATTTAATGCTCTAACTCCTGCATTTGCAAGATCAGGAAGATACCTGGTTGGCTTTGGTGAATTATGGAAAAATACTGTGTCTTCCTGATACAACCCTCTGTGAATATTTTTTTCTTAAATACTGAAAGATTATCACAATCATTTCATTGTAGTTACAAGTCAGTACACAAGCAGGAGTTCTGCTACAACAGGGAGTGGCAGAGCATGCAGAATATGCCCAAGTAAGTTTTGGACTCAGTTTATGTCAATACAAAATTAGCATATTTTGATTGAGGTCTGTGAGATTATTCCAGTCCTGCACCAGTTAACAGGAACAGAGTGAGGTTTGCTGTCTGGTACCATCTATTTCCTGCCATTTCTCTCTGTTGCTCACCCCCTCTGTTTTATTACCTTATCGCAGAGCCAGTGCTGTTCCACATCCATGCACTCCTTCTTGTAGCATCACTGCTAAATTTAATGCTCACTACTTAATCAATTTTCTCTCAACAGGTAAGGAATAATTGAACAGTCGGAGGGTGGGGAATGACAAGATTTAGTGTGTTATTTCCTCGTAGGAAACAAGACAACTCACCCATTTATATTTAGGCATATTCAATTTATTCCATTAGCCAAATGACCCTAAGAGTAACAAAATCTATGTCCACCCACTCAGCTGGTAGGAAATAGCATGTACCATGTACTCCAAGACACAATAAATAACATTTTCAACCAGAGGAAAAGTGAAGAGAGCAGAAGACAGGAACTTTTGCAACATACTTCTTTGTTGCCATGTTTTGTTGTATCATCAGCACCAGATTGCTCTTCATAACAATACAGTCCACAGTGAAGCCCTGGCCCCAGTTAAATCAATGGCAAAAGTTTTTGCTGATTTCAGTGAGACTGTGATTTCTCTTCTGAATCATTAAGAAAATCTTTTTGTGTTGCAATTTGTTGATTCTTAGACTTGGGTACTGGAAAATAAACATAAAGGCAAAAAATACCTCAAATTGTCAAATTTATTCCAACCATGGAAAAATGCTTTGTTTCTCCTCACTACTTGTAACCTTGTTTTGTATGCATCACCCCCAGTAAGTGCTGTTTCACAATGGAGAGCATACACTGTTTTTCACCTGCTAGATCAATACCTGTCTAAAAGTATTTACTCACCAAAAGGGCTGTGATCCTTTTCTTTGTCACCCTTGAACTTCTGTTCTGCTCTTGAATTTTTTTGCGTTTTGACACAGGTTCTTCTTTTATTTCCTGGCTATTGCTAGCCTCTAATAGGATGTTTTTGAGTTCTTTGCTCTTCTTTGCTCTGACATTTATTACAGAGTATACATCATAGCTTTTCCACTTGTCTAATCAGAGGGTTTGTCCGGCACTGAAATTGCAGCTGTTTTCAAATGCTACCTATAAACACACACTTTATCTTCAGTTCCTGTTCACAGCAGCTTAAAGGAGACAAGAAGATGATGATCAAAATAGGAAATGGAAAAGACTGATGGCAGACTTGTTTTGTAGAAACAGAAGAGTAGAAGGGCAAGCAAGACATATAGGTAATCCAGTTTCTATTGGAATAGGGCAGAAGTTATTGTATCATACTTCTGTGAATATATTCTACTGAACAACTTATATTCTGACTAGCAGAGACTAAAGTGATGAAAGAAGCTGGAATAAAAGGATATTAAATAAGCCCTGGATAGTTGACTGCAATATTCACAGCCTTTGGAATCCTTTATCTTTCCTGCAATTGGCCACTGACACACCATTCATCTTTAGAGGAGCTCTCGTCCGGCTGTCTGAAAAACAGATAAACCATGTTCACTGTCAGTAGAGACTTAAAACCTGTATCCTTAAAGCGGTATCTGGAAGAAAAAAGCAGTTGTTTACTTGCTCCAGTCCAACTGAAAGCTTTTTACAGAGATAGAGATACAACAGGAAAATTAAGGCGGTCACCCTCTTGACATCTTGGGGTTGTTGTACCTATTTTGAATCATCTGGAAAGGCTTTAACAATAGATCCCTCATGTCCAAGAAGTATAAGCCAACCACAGCAACACTGAGTGTCCACTACACATTGTCAGCGCCCCTCTCCTGAGCCCTGACATGAAACAGCCATCAGAATGCTTGGTTTGGAAATGAGTCTCTCTAGAGATGTTTCTTTTACCTAGTGCCCCAAATTTTATGCAACATGCATCCCATCTGAGAACTTATCTGCTACAGCTTCTTCAAAAAAAAAGATAACAGTGTCTGATTTCACATTCCAGACAACATAATCTTTACCTATACTCTGACCTCATTTCTCCTTATGCTGATGTGCTTCCAGAGGCTACTCACCTCTGTTCTATTGCACAGAGGTAGCAGCATTTACATCACAGATTTTGACATGAGACATGAATATGAGTTTGGAATAAAATCTGAAGTGAATCTTTGTCAATGTAGCTGAAAGAATATTTTTTTTTCCAAAGGGCAGCATTTTAGCATATCTCTGAACTTTACATAAGATGGGAACTTTGACAGTGCTCTCTTACACAACAAAGTGTACTAATTAATTCGCTTTTCCAGACTTCCAGTGGCAGTTACCTATTTCAACCTTAGCAACTAATCATATTGATATAATTACAAAGAGTATACACTGCACAAAGTATAATCAGAAGCATATAATATACTTGAAGTGTAAAATGATCCAATAATAAAGCTAGAACGAATGTATTGTTTGGTTATTGGCACAACATTTACAATTGCATCCAAGTACC
>WEIV01011264.1:6447-32823 GCA_013390005.1 Calyptomena viridis | reverse complement strand
CAACAACATAAAACATTTGAGAACCTCATGTGGTTCAGTTCTATTAGGGAGTTTGTATGGCCATTGACCAAAGTAAACTTTACAGCCCTGGAGACTGTATTATTCTAAGGTGTAGACAAACTTTTGTTGTAGCAGTGACATTCCACTGCTGCCCTGGCCCTAGGCTCAGCAGTTTGACTGCACCAGGGTCTCCGAACTGGAGGTTCTTGGAGTGCTCCCTAATTCCCTGTCAGACTCTCTGGGGTTCATGTAAAGATGGCATTTTACCCAGTTGGCTGCTAGTCAGCTGTGTTGGCAAAACCTCAAGTTAGAGGTTCCCTGATGCTTAAGTCAATACCTTGCCTCAAGCACCTCTTCTGTCTCCATGTCCAATCCCACATGTCTCAGTGGCTCCCTCTCTTTTCTCTCTTTCTGCTACAAGACCTGAGTTTCACTATCTGCTTCAATAGGCAGTCCAAAAAAACCTTAAACATTCCACCAGAGCTCTCTGACACTGCTTCTTCCTTTTTATGTATGGGTGTTATAGGCAGCCCTGGAAATCTTAGAATCAGATCTCTGCTTCCCTAGTCACTGTACAGAGCTGTTCTAGGAAACAGTTCCTCTTCCAGACACTTTGCCATGTAAGTAGATTTCAGTGAGATTTAAGTATCATGCCTGAGGTTGAGGATGCCTTCAGGTTGGCAGAAAACAGGAACAGTGTTGAGCTGAATAGGCATGTGCTTGAGTCTGCATGTTTTGCCTTTTCTTAGATCCTGATGATGTTAGTTCGAAGGAGTTATGATTAAAGCACACAGCACTGACTCATGGATTCTAAATCAGGTTGTAATTACAGAGAACTTCTTTAGTCACTGTATAGACATACAATGTATTAGTTTCATATTTAGTTTTTTTCCACTTACTTTGTCTCCATGTAGCAAGAAAATCACCAATTACAAACCTCACTCTTTATGGGGTAATTAAAGAAACAAATGTCCTTCCCAACTTTAAAAAAGAGTCCTTTGGGTGAACTGTCTAGACATGGAAAAATATTTGGTCCTTGGACCTTCTCTGTAATATCACATACATTGAAAGATGTTCAGACTATACATTTTAGAAACAAAACCATTTCCTATGGTTGTATTATATACTGAATTAGGACACTTGCTACAGTTGGAAGTTTTGTTTCTGCAACTTTTTAGTCAATGACCTTGGTTTACCTATGGAGAACCAGCTCCATGATCCATTGCCCTATTTCCTTTAACATTTAGCTTTTAAGTAAGAGAAATTCCATCATTTAGGTAATTCTAAATTCTTCAGTTCAGTTTCTTCTGCTTAGGTAACAGGTGTAGATGGTAATGACATGCTGCTCAAATTTTTATAGTTTGGGGGCAGTGACCACTTGGCTCAAAACCAAGAGTTTCCTTTCAGCTGAGTGCAAGACACAATTTAAAAGTAAAAGTGTCCTTGCTTAATGAGCACTGTTAGGAGAATAATGAGCTGCATCTTTGCTGACTTCTCTAAGTCTTTCTTTGACACAGCTGTGAAGAGCTGAAGGAGTAGACAGGACTATGTTTGAGCCCTACTCTCTCATAACAAACACACCAAGAAGCAGTGCTACTTACCTGTTCAAAGAAGCCCTCTCTCTGTGGCAACACAGGATTCAATCCCACCAGCTCTTTAGTTCAGGGAGTGCCTAAGGCCTTCATTGGAGATAAGAACTAAAGAGCTGGTGGGACTGAATCATTTTAAGGCCTTTGTTGGTTATAGAATGATGACAAGCTCCATCACATGAAAGGCTACTGCAATGTGCAGAATTAATGATAGTAACAAGTATTCACATAAATCAAGAGAAAATCACTTTATTCCCCATTGAAAACATCATTACCCTTTCTTCCTCCTGAAAAGCACACTATGACATCTTTAATGACCACAGATGATCAAGGCTTTGGGTTTAAGTCTTTCTTTAAGCGGAGATAAAAATAGTACATTCCTAGCACTTCTAATACACTTGCAAAACTAAATCATGATGTGCCACAAGCAGCTCCCCTTCATTATAGTTTGATGGGCCACTGAGTCAAAGAACAGACTTACTCATGCAAGTGACTCTTATTTATAAGATCAGCAAACCACAAATAGGGAACTGCAAATGAAAGGACCAGTACAGAAAGTGTGCAGACATTAAAATTACTTTGCCTACCTGAGTAAGATTATGTGTATATTTATGGGATTAATGACAAAAGGCTCAGTCCACAGATATTGGCCACCATGAAATTCTCTTCTGTGCTGAGAGCCAGAATGAGAGTTGTGCAGCACTTCTGCATAGGGGATGCAGCCACACCCTTGAACAATTTTTGTAGGCACAGTGAGTTCAGTTTCACATGTACTGTTGAGTTCATAATACTACACTAGTAGAATCTATGTGTCATTCAGAGAGATTATTTAAACCATGGCTTACTCTGTGGTATGTAGCATTGCGCCATGGTTGGCAGGTTTGGTAAAACAAGTGGATGGAGGCAGTTGACCAAAACCATTGTCTAACATATTTCCTGAAAAATTAATACTGAAACAATATCTTAAATTTTACATATTCTTACATTAATTTTTGTCTTGTTCTTGTGTCTTGATGTGTGGAAGGACATTGCTGCATCTGTTTGCAAAAATGGTCCGTTAGTTTTCTGTACTCTTCATGAATGTCTGCCTTTGGCTGTTACACAGCCTGTCTGATGTTAAAATTCTTCCTTGCAGATGTGGATGAATGTGCAAATGGCACAGTATGTGGCAGTCATGGGTTCTGTGAAAATATGGATGGCTCCTACCGCTGTCTCTGTTACCAAGGGTATCAGGACACACAGGATGGGCAAGGGTGTACAGGTGAGTTCTTAGATGCAAGAGTCATTGCTGCAAACTTCAAATGAGCAAGAAGCAGCATTCAAACAAAATTCATTTCACAAGAACATTTTTGTTTTCTGACATTTTTTGTTAAAGTTATACCACTTACTAGTAAAATAAGGTTGAGCTGTGCTTTACTCACTGAACTTTGTGCCAGATGGAAACTTAACTATGTATCTGTTTAATGAGAACCTGCTATTAGGACAAACAGAAGCCAACTGCAAGTAAACTGAGCCACTCATTGTGTCTCTTTTAAAAAACCCAAGAAACCTCACTGTTTCTGCATGTCAGGGCCATTCTCAAATATAATAGATTGAATTTAATACTTCAGCCTATTCAAGTGCAACATCTGTTTAGTCTCTTAGCTGACTAACTAAGACTCTGCAATACCCCCCTGCAGGAAATAGCGTCTGGCATGTGGTACGGCCAGGCTGAATTAGATGGTACCTCCCTAGGCACATCGTATTTGAACAGAGATTAATATGGTTTTCAGCTCCAGGAAAGACACCTATCACCATGAAATGATGTGCGATTTTTGTAGAGTGTAAATACTGTGCGTTTCTTTTGTGAGTAGTAGGTTTCCAGATCTGCTGTTAGTAGTGATAGTTGGACCTGAGAACCACCTGAGGCAGCACAAGTGTCTATTATAAAATAAATACCAGATTAAGGAAAAGTATTCATTAAGCAATTCGTTAAGTCGGAGTCAGGATGAAACACATTTACCAGGAACAGAGATCTAAATGGAATACCAAACAGAGAGGAGGAGTTAGAAGTTTCACAGTGTCTGTATGCATTTTCTAGTATATTAAATAGTTTTGTTACAAAATTCTTTAAGCCATTTGGCACTTAGCTTACAACATACCAATGTATATTTTGGCATACAGTGACTTTTCATGGATGAAAACAAATGAAGCAAAGAAAGAATAAAAAAACAAGAAAGGAAAAGCTGGTATGAAACTAAATTTGAGTTCCCCATGAAGTAATTCTAAACCATACAATAATGTTTGTTGGTTTTTTCTTGCATACAGTATATAATATAAAGTAGTCTTATAAATTTTGAAAATTCACTTTATAAATTGTGAAGTCAGTTACCTACAAAAACAGTTTTAGGAAAAGGTAAGTAGTTCCTGACTGTTCCCCAAATAAGAATTATTACTTATGATAGGAACTCAGTAAAAAGATAAAGAAAAATCTAAGTACATTTTTGAAGTGTTGGGCAAACTTTAAGTTAAAATGTATCATTATATCAAAGTATGCAAAAACAAACGTTTATTCATATGAGTAATTTCGATGGGTAAAAGATAAAGTTGATGAAACGTTGCCTCACAAGTTATATGTTAGACCACACTCAATTATAGAAATTTCTGAATTGTGATACAGAAATTACCGTTTACAGATTCTGTCATTAGTAGACAAAGTAGATTTTCAAATGTCAACTTTGGCAAAAGAGAGTGAAGTTAAGTGATCCTGACAGTATTTGGTAATCCTTGCTTAAAAACAGATGACTCTCCTATCATTCAATAAAACATTTCAGGGTAGACTAGCCAGTATACGCAATTAAAAATATGTGGGATTTTCTGGAGTGAGGAATTTTACAGTGTTTGGCAGGGGTCTCTGGGTGACCTGGGCATAACTCTTATGGGTTCCAGAGCTGCCTGAGAGACATATGGTGGCAGTGGGGCTGGGGAATTTGGTGATCAGTGGTTGTTCATAAGGAAAATGGGATTTTGAGAGGAAAAGAAATTCTCTTTTTATAGTACAGTCTGAATCACACCAAAACCTATTCATTTTGCTGCTCGAGTTCAGTGAAGGTTTGCTAATACTGTTAAGAAAACAACTGAAATTAGTCTGATTATTGAATCCCAAGAAGAGGATACACAGAAAAGTATTTTAAAATGAGAAAGAAACACAGGAAAAGAGTGTGTTTTGGTCTACAGGCAGCACCTAATCAGCACCAATAGTCTATAAACTATACTATGACTTGCAGGGGGCTTTATTTCAAAGGACTGACTACTTGTTTATGAATCCACTCAGGTGTTAGTGAGTTTTTAATCCTTCCCCAGAGATCACATCTGTAATCTGACAGACAATATTGGCACAGATACAGCAGATAATAGAACAAACTGTAATGGGTCTCAATTGATTTATGTTCTGGATTTTTTCCCCAGATGTGAATGAATGTGAAATGTTGAGTGGAGTATGTGGTGAAGCCCTCTGTGAAAATGTCGATGGTTCTTTCCTGTGCCTGTGCTCTGATGAAAACCAGGAATATGATCCGATGACCGGACAGTGTCGTTTCCGTACCTCACCAGGTAAAATGCCAGTGGATTTTTGCGTGCTTGGCATGATTTCCACTGCATATGTAACACTGGAAAGGCAAAGTTGGTTTAAGTCCTGGAGCTGCTTTAACAACAGTAAAATTTAAAGCTTTGCCTTCTTGAAAGTGCGTGCATGAGGAAGAGGTTTTTCTAGGACAGAGTATGTTAACGGTGAATCATTAGCAGTGAAAACATAGCAGAAACACCTTCTAAATATTATACATCAACAGACTTGGCAATAATAATGAACCATTACAGCAGTTAAGAGTAAACAGTCTCTTGTTTGCTGTACTGTAACAATGAAATGTGATAATGAATCAAGTCTACAGCCTGAGTGATTTTATTTTTTGTTTGAATTTTTGCAAACACCCACTGGTATGCTTGGACAATGTTTAAGGGAGCATATTATTAAAATCAGAATTTGTATATAGTGATATCTTGTTAGCATTATCTAGTGTTAACATAGATCTTAAGAAAAGGTAGTGGGGAAACCAAAAACCTAAACCACTAACTTGTCCATCTTCCACTGTTGTCAGTCACTCAAAGAGTGACTGTTTGAGTGTCCTTGCCTGATTTGCTCCTTTTTTTCCTACTAGTCCATTGTATTGGATTTGCAAGCTTTTTTTATCACGTGTTTTGTGTGCTAAAAACACTACTGGAAATAGGCTCATTAAAAATGAACTCTTAAAGCTGCCTCCACATTTCAGCACTGATCCAGTTTGGAGAAAGGAACAAGCCCACAATAAGGATCAACAGAGTACAAGAAATAAAGAGATTTACTTGCACAGCATTTTCCCCCTCCAGAATGCAAATCTTGGCATTTTTTCTTATTCTGTTCTTATGCTACAGGCTGAACAATCTTCCAGAAAGCTCTAGAAGAATTGGTTCTAGTGCCAGGATGCAGACTGCAGTTTCCAAGGCTCTGGCTATTTTCTCCTGTCACTCATGGTCTTTCAGACTTGTAAACAAGGTCGAAATATCTGTGACCTAATAGTAACAAGTATTTAGATCACTGAAGATAGCACTCAATGGCACTCAAAAAGTTTCCTGTGAAATACCATTAACAGCCGATTAGTCCTGTGAAGAGGTAGTACTCAGGAGAGTTGTTACTTGAAGAAACAAAACCAAAGCTAAAAAATTAGCGAAGGACCTGAGCCATGAAGTCCAAGGAACATTTGAGGACATACCCATTTGAGGACATACCCATACTGTGAGGAGGAAGGGGATGAAAAACTCCATGTGACTGATTGTACTGTCAACAGATGAATACTCTTCTGTCAGTATTCTCCATTTTGACCATAGTTTTGCTGTGATCAGTTTGGAAAGAAACTATTCTTCCTTCTCCTCCAGGCTTCATCAGGCTCTAGTGAAACACATGCTTTTTACTTTGTTTCTTCTCTGATATAGTCATTGAGGAGGAAGGTCTCATATGGGGGATAAGAAGGACCTAGTGAGAAGTACTTTACACCATGTGCTCTTGAATAAGACAAAATGGCAATACTAGAAACAGAGATCTTGCTATTCTCTTTTCTTCCAAAGTAAGAGGAGAAAACACTGCTGTTAGTTCTTCTTAAAAACTATTCCTGCTGCAAAGAGCACTAGAGTAGCCACATACTTGACAAGCCACATACTTTGGGAGCTCCTATGGTGGGTGTGGACATCATCGGTCAGCATTAGCTTGCGCCATGCCGATTTTCACAAAGGAAGACTTTAACCTGCATTATCCTGTTGCAGACATCTGTAGTTCAGTGTTGTTTACTCAGCTCTTGCTTATTCCTCGTTCTGTATTTTTGTGCATAAAAATCCATCTCTTTGTTCATCTCTTATGAAGTACAAACAGGTGAAGTTTGTTCAAATGCTACTTTAATCTGGAACCTCTCTTTCATGTGGTTAAATACTGTTAGATTTATGGCGTGCTGTGTGTTCTCACTTTTCTTGTCATTAGGGCTCTCGAGACTTCCTTTTATTTAGATTTCACTTCCCGTAAATTTGTCTATTGTTAGCTGCATCTTGAAACAATCCTCCCAGTGTACATATCAGGAGTTCAAGGCCATATTGTCACTTTCCAGTCAAAAAAACAAAACAAAAAAGTGATTGTGCAAGGTTTGATTGTCTTGTTCTCCTCCTCTCTACCCACCATTCACAAAATGTAGGAAATGCTTCAGAAAAAAAGAAAATATAAAGGAGGAAAGAACCTTATTCTGTGTGAGATGAAAATTTTTTGTTATATACATCTTTGTACCTAAGAGAGAAAAAAAATGCATGGTTTGGGTTAAAGTTTTCTCATTTATTCTTTTAACAAATTATATAAAGCCATTTGTGATTAATTTCTATCAAGTACCAAACTCAATCCAGTTCAAGTATTAATCCATATAATCGTGATTTAAATTGTTGCATGTTGCAGTGTGCATCCGAACTACTAAAATAGATTAATATATTATTAATATATCTTATTGCATTGAATCCAGAAGCAATAATGGCTACTGTATATTTGAGGATTATGATAGGTATTATTTGGGGTGGCGTGCCAAAACCTGAGGAACTGAGTGCTTGTGAGATCCCTCAATCTGCTCCATGAGGTGTCAGCTATGATGAACCACATTTGAAATGTTTCTATACCAATAGAGAAGCTTGAAGCTTTGACCCAGACCCCTCTAGAGATATGACATCATTGGCATAAGCAAGGCCTGTTTGGATGAGTCCTGTGCCTAGGGTGCCATGTTGGATGGTTACAGGCTTTTCAGGCAAGGCAGGGAGATGACATATGTAATGAAGGGGCTGGAATGTATGGAGCTTACAGTTGACAATGGCACCATTGAGAGGCTTTGGGTAAGGATTAAAGGACAAACAAATAACAGGCTCATGGGAGCCTACTGTAGACCACCTAGCCAGGACAATGGCAGTGGTAAATTGTTCTTTAAGGAGCTAATGGACACCTTCAAATCAATCCTGTCCCTATGGGGGAATTCAACTCGCCAGATGTTAGCTGTGAACACCATATAGCTGGCATAAACAGATCCAGAAGATTCCTAGAACACCTGGATGATAACTTCATGTTACAGGTACTAAAGGAGCCAACTCGGAAAGATGCCTTTTTTGATTTATTTTTTGTTAAGAGTGAATGATATGGTGATTGGTGGCTGTGTCTTGGACACGGTGACCACAAAGCAATCAAGTTTAAAATCTGGTGACAAGAAGAAAACTGCCAGCTTCAACTCTGAAGATGGGAGGATAGGAGACTGCTCAGGGAGCCAGTTAGCAAGGTCCTCTGGGAAAACGCTTTTGAATGTGCTGGGGTCTATTTAGTGCTGGTTACTTTTGAAGCACTGCCTTGTAAGGGCACAGGAGCTGGCAATTCCAAACTGAAAAGTCTAGCAGGTAAGGTAGAAGGCCACCTTGGCTGAGCGGGGATGTTCTTTTGGAGCTACTGCAAGGGGAGAAGGAAGGTCAGATGACATGGGAGAAATACAGAGGTACTTTGCCACTGTCAGGAGAAAATTTGTGTAGCCAAAGCTCAGTGAGAGTTGAAGCTGGTCTGTATTACATGAGACAAAAAAAGAGGTTTTTTAAAATATGTTTATAGCAAAAAGTGGTGCAGAAATAACATTGGCCCATTACAGAAAGAGGATGATCACCTCACAAACAGGGATATAGATGAAATAGAGATATTTAATACTTCCTTTGCCTCTGTCTTCCACACCAATGATGGGTTAAGAGTATCCCAGTGCCCAGAGCTGGCTGTGAGAATGACAAACTCCCAGTTGACCCTGAACTCGTGCAGGATCTGCTGCTCCAGCTGGACCCCTAGAAGTCTTTCTGGCCTGATGGGATTCATCCAAGAATACTAAAGAGCTGGCTGATGTCATTGTGGGGCCTCTCTCAATTTTTGAACAGTCTTGGGAATCAGTAGAGGTCCCAGCTGACTGGCTAACATCCCAATTTTCAAGGAGGGCAAGAAGGATGACCCTGGTAACTACAGGCCTATGAATCTCACATCAGTACCTGGTAAAATTATGGAGATGATTATTCTGGGAGTTATCGAAAAACACCTGAAGGACAAGCATGGTTTCATGAGTCATGCTTGACAAACTGAATTCCTTTCATGATAGGGTAACTCAGTTGATAAGGCAAGCCAGTTAATGGACTCCTGTTGGATTTCAGTAAAGCTTTAGATACTGTCTCTCACAGTATCCTTCTGGACAAAATGTCCAGCATAAAGCTGGATAAACACATCATGTGATGGGTGAGCAACTGGCTCAGAGATCAGGTGCAAAGGGTTACAGTGAATGGGGTTACATCTGGCAACCTCCCACTAGTGGGGTTCCACAGGGCTCTGTCTTAGGCCTTGTGATCTTCTACATCTTCATAAACAACTGGGACACAGGACTCAAAGATGTTCTAAGTAAGTTTGCCAATTGTTGACTCCCTCGAAGGCAGGAAGTCCTGCAGAGAGACCTTGACAAATTAGAGGACTGGGCAATCACCAACCATATGAAATTTAACAAAGACAAGTGTCAGATTCTGTGCCTGGGACGGGGCAACCCTGGATGTATGTGTAGGCTGGGGAACAAGACATTGGCGAGCAGCCCCATGGAAAGGCACCTCAGGGTCCTGGTCCATAGTAAATTGAATATGAGTCAGCAGTGCCCTGGCAGCCAGGAGGGCCAGCCATGTTCTGGGGGAGCATCAGGCACAGCATTGCCATGGAGAACTTCACTAAGGTACCTGGGTCCACTTAGGTACCTACAGCTAATTTAGATGTTGCTTTCTCCTGGCTACATGAAGTATGGCCAGTTATCTATGGCAATATATTTAGCAGTGCTTATTAGGATTTATAAGTCAAAATCACAGTTTTGGTGGCCAAACATGAATCCCACCTAGACTGATTTGTATTAAAACAAAATCAATCCTCCCTGCCTCCAACCACCAGCACAAGAAATGTGAGGCTTCCAAATAAGAGTTTATAAATTTGATCCAAAAGGTTCCTTAAGGTCAGGAATTGGTTGCATGGGTACAAATGCTAAGTTTTGTAAACTTTAAGGGCTTTCTAAACATTAAGACTTTTAAGGAAACTTTTCGTATTTGTATTATTTTTATGGCGATATGTGCATGGTTTTCTAAGATAAATAATGATCTAAATTTCAGTTATCTATGAACAGAATCTTAGATATAATTTTTAAATGTGCATCACTTGCACTAGTCCCTGGATTGTACAAATGCATGTATATGCAAATGCACTACACAGACACGCATTAGGTGTTGCAGCTTGTCACATGTGGAGTCAATTGAGAAATCTAAACAAGTTCACTCTGACAATAGGCACATACCAATCTATTTTTACTGTATTTCTGAAAATCAGATTCTGAAAGTGTTACTGAAGCTGTTTGCTCAGACCCACCAGAGTCTTTGCTGAGTTTTTAGAGGTCGTGAACTTGTAGTGAGTATTTTTCACATTAGCAACTACCTTTTTGATTCCACCTGTGAATAAGAGGTGTTGCTACACAGTTGCAGTATTTGAGATTCCATCAGTTCTACATGTTTTGTGTTTTCTTGAGATCACAGTTGTTAACAGGACACTGTTGAGACAAATATTTAAGTGTATGCTGAAGTCTAAGCATATGCTAATGTCCAGAAAATCCACAGAATCCTATATTACTAATCCATGCTTTTGCATCAAACGTATGCTGAAGCGTATTGTTGGATCAAGGTTAGTCTAAGGTATATGAATCTACTTCTTATAAATACTTCAGAGTCCAACCTGGCAACAACTATACAGAATTTCTCATATATGCTGCCATATCAACAATATGATAAAATTGTGTTCCTTTACCAGAATGCCTTAGGTAGACAGATATTTTACATTTTCTAACAAAAAATCCAGAAACAATGATACGAAAAATAAGTGTCCATTTTCTATTGTGTTTTGGCAATACACCAAGTGAAATCACTTTCAAAACCAACCTGTTTATGAAATTGTAAATAATCTATGAAAGATACATTAGAAGCTTGTAGATATAGACTGGTCTTGGTTTAAAAAAAAAAGAAAAATACTTGTGTCTCATTTGCCTCATTTGCTTTACAAACTTTATGACTCCTGCTTGACTAACTGTGTCACAGCTGTGTAAACAAACAGCCATTTAAGCTGCTGAACTGAAAATGGATGGAGAAACCAACACATCATATGTAAAATGGGAGGAAACAAGGATGTGATGAGACTGTCTCTCCTTCCTCCCAGGGCAGCTTCTGGTGTTCTTTCTCTGGTAAACAGCATGAAAACTGCCATGCTTTCTCTCCTGTTGAATATATGGCTTTGATTCAGTTAGACAAATGGCCAAGGACAATGTATGATTTGGTGGCTAAAGTACTGCTCTCTCACCTTGGAATGGCAGATTTAGTTCAGCTGCATTTCTGTGACATGATAGTCTTAACATTGTTCCTATTGGATAGCAACTGATACCGCAAAATCACCTCAGTTGATGCAATTCAGCACATTGTGGAAAATTGTAGTTATCTGATGAGGGTTGTTCACAGGCTAAACTAACGAAGCTGAAATAAGCACCCAGCTGGGTGGTTCCTTTAATGTACAACTTAGTTATATTGGCAAAACTGCAGAGGAAAGTTTGCCTTGTAGGTGGCAACATTATACTAAATTTGAATAGAGGTGTCTGCCAGCCCCCCAGCCTCCCAAAAATGAAGTCACTTTACTAAGGAAAATAGAAATAATTCCAACTGTCAGTTTGGAATTAGAAGCCAAAAGAACTATTACACACGTTTGTACTATTGAAGTGCAATCTATACTGGCATTTTTAAACCCGCTTTTCTCAAAATGAGTCTAGTATTTGCATGCTCAGTAAGGTTGCTTTGCTCTATCTGCTTGGGGGAATGTGGGTAGGAAGTGATAATAGGATTGAGGTAGCAAAAGGTGGAGTTTATTTAATTTGCTCAGCATTGGTTGTGCTTTTCCTGAGCAGCCTGTTCCAATGCTTGACAACCCTTTCTGTGAATAAATTTTTCCTAATATCAAACCTAAATCTCTCCGGAGCAACTTGAGGTCATTTCCTCCCATTCCTTCCACTTGTGACATGGCAGAAGAGCCCAACTCCCACATCACTACAATGTTTGAGGTAGTTGTAGAGAGCAATAAGGTCTCTCCTGAGCCTCCTTTTCTCCAGGCCAAACAGCCACCCCCAGTTCCCTCAGCTGCTTCTCTTAAGACCTGTACTCCAGGCCCTTCACCAGCTTCATTGCCCTTCTCTGGACACACTCCAGCACCTTAATGTCCTTGTAGCAAAGGGCCCAAAACTAAGCACAGGATTTGAGGTACGGCCTCACCAGTGCTCAGTACTAGGAGACAATCACTGCCCTGTTCCTGCTAGCCACACTATTTGTGATACAGGCCAGGATGCCATTGGCCTTCTTGTCCACATGGGCATATTGCTGGCTCATGTTCTGCCAACTGTCGACCAGCACTGCCAAGGCCTTTTCTGCTGGGCAGCTTTCCAGACACTCTTTCCTCAGCCTGTAGCACTACATGGGGTTGTTGTTGCCCAATTGCAAGACCCAGTACTTCACCTTATTGATCTCTCTGCAGTGTTTTCCTACATTCCAGCAGATCAACATTCCTGCCCAGCTTGGTGAGCTCCTCCAAACTGACTGAGGGTGGTCTCAATCCTCTTGTCCAGATCATCAGTAGAGATGTTAGATGGAACTGGCCCCAGTACAGACCCGTGAGGAACGCCACTTGTGACTGGCCACCAGCTGGATTTCAATCCATTTACCACCACTCTCTGGGCCTGGCCATGCAGCCAGGTTTTACCTGGATCTTCCTTCCTTATGCATATCTATACCTTCTTATAGATGGGGACCATATTTGCTAACGTCCTGTCAACTGAGACCTCCTTGGTTAGACAGAACTGCTGGTGAATGATGGAAAGTGGCTTGGTGAACATTTCTACCAACTCCGTTGGTACCTCAGATGAGTCTCATCCAGCCCCACAGAGTGTCTACATGGCATAGCAGGTCACTAACCATTTCTTTTTGGATTGTGGGGGCTTCATTCTGCTCTCTATCCTTATCTTCCAGTCCAGTGGGCTGGATACCCTGAGGACATCTGGTTTCACTATGAAGAACTGAGGCAAAAAAGGCATTAAGTACCTTATCCTTTGTCATTATGTTTCCCCTCACAACCAGTAAAGGATGGAGATTCTCCTTAGCCTTCCTTTTGTTGCTGATGCATTTGTAAAAACATGTTTTGTTGTCTTTTACGGAAGCAGACAGATTAAGTTCTAGTTTAGCTTTGACCCTTCTAATTTGCTCTCTGCATAACCTCCTGACATCCTCGTAGTCCTTCAGAGTTACTTGTCCCTGGTTTCAAAGATGATTCACTTTTTTTCTGAGTTCCATCTAAAGTTCTCTATTCAGCCAGGCTGGTCTTCCTTGCTGTCCCATCTTTCGGCACATAGGTATGGCCTGCTCCTGCACCTTTGATTTCCTTCTTATAGTATGTCCAGCCTCCCAGGATTCCTTTGTCCTTCAGGACTGCCACCCAAAGGAGTCTCTCAACCAATCTCCTAAAGAGGTAAAAGTCTACCCTCTGGAAGTCCAAGGTGGCAGTGCTGCTGGCACCCCTTCTCACTTCTCCAAGAATCAAAACCACTATGGTTTTCTGATTGCTTTGGCCAAGACAGCTTCTGACCACCACATCGACCACCAGTCCTTCTCTGTTCACGAACAGCAAGTCCAGTGGGGCACCTTCTCTGATGGTTCCCTCAGCAGCTGCGTCAGGAAGTTATCTTTCACAGGAACCTCCTAGTCTGCTTCTTCTCTGCTGTGTTGTACTTCTAGCAGACATCTGGTAAGTTGAAGTCGGCCACAACAAAGACCACCAATCGCAAAACTTCTCCCAACTGCCTATGGAATATCTTATCTACCTTTCTATCCTGGTTAGGTGGTCTGTAACAGACTCCCATCAGAATATCTGCCTTGTTGGCCTTCCCGCTGATTCTTACTCTTAAACACTCAGCCTTATCGTCATCATTATTAACCTGCAGACAATTGAGATAGTCCCTAACGTACAGGGCTAGTCCACCACCTCTCCTTCCTTACCTATCCCTTCTGAAAAGTTTATAGCCATTCATTGCAACACTTCAGTTGTGCAAGTCATCCCACCATGTCTCCATGATAGCAACTGTGCTATAGTATTCCTGCTGCACCATGAAACTAATATTTACTGCAGTAGCCTCTTGAAATGTGCTGTCACTCAGGTATAAAATAGGTGTCTGATTCCTGCCTGGATACTTGCATTACTTGAGAAATGTCATATGCATGGCTTATTGTGCAAGAGCCTGAGTAGAAATGAATGAAATCTCAAAGAATAGAAAATCAGCCAACATGCAGTAATTTTTAGTAGGTTTTTTGTGAGTTAAACATTTGTTAAGTGCTAAGCATAAAAAATTTCCCAAGATAAAAAGGAAATGGACTAGTTGTCTCAAGATTTATCTACCTTAAGTTCCTAAACAAAGCTTTGGGTTTGATTAATAAATGTGAGCATATGTAATTTTAGAACTTGGTGACTTTATTTATAGCCTGTGAAAAGTTTTTCATATCGATCAAGTGTGAATAAAAATTTTATGTGGTAGTTCCCACTTCTGGGCTCTTGATGAGAATTTTTGTGAAGTGCAATGTTAGGTAGACAGAGTTCTGCAAACACAGAAGCTTTAACTATGTATTTCTTTTCAAACCCACTTCTTCGTGTACCTTAGGAGTGCCTACTAATAGGGTCTTTTATTGGGTCTATGGGACAGACTCTTTTGCCTGCAGTTCATATAAATATTGTGAGAAGACCCACTGAACTGCTTAAGGCAATAAATCTGACTTCTCGGCTGGATGCCTATTTTAAAGTAAAACACAGAGTCAGTTAATTTGACATCTGCGTTATATTCCTTTGCTTACCATGGAGTAAGTAAGTTACTTTTGCAAAAATCATGAAGGACTGTGTATTCAAATGTGGAGCATTCTTTTTTCACAGTGAAATTAAAAGCAACTATAAATGCTCATTCTTTTGAAAATTGTGTCTTTTCAGTTTGTGCCTTAGCTCTTTTATCTGAAAAATTGGATCGTAATATCTGCTTACCTCTGTGAAGAGCTTGCAGATTCATACATGAAAAGCGCCATGTCAGTAGTTGCACGTGGTTGTTAGACAGTGGAACGTGAGAGCAGGTACTTCATGCATTGCTTGAAAATTACAGAAGTGCAAATGTGGAGGATTCCCTTTGTGGACAAGTTAAGGAACAGGTCTGAAAAAGCCAAGGGAATGTTTTCAACTTCCACCATTCTTTCTAAGAACAAAAAAGTTAAACCAAAATTTGTTAACCATTTTCTTCCCTGCTCTTCTCATGCTCCTCTAAAACTGATTCATTTCATATGTCATGTTGTGTGGTTTATGTTTTCTTTTCTCCTTTAGAATTGCCAGTAGAGACTGATCAACATGAAGATGGAAAGAAAGAGTGCTACTACAATCTGAACGACGCTAATTTCTGTGACAATGTGCTTACATCCAATGTAACCAAACAAGAATGCTGCTGTACCTTGGGTGCTGGCTGGGGTGATAACTGTGAAATCTTTCCATGTCCTGTCATTGGAACTGGTGAGAGGAGGCCTCCAGTCCCTTTGCAAGCTTTTGAAGCATTGTTGTTTATGTTAACAGTAGTGTGCTTTGCTTTCAGAGAAGGCTTGTGCATTAAATCCCATATTCTGTAATATTTAGTCACAACTTATCCATGGTAACCTTCTACGGAGAAAAGGTTAATAAGAATAATTCTTACCTGGTGTAAATCCATTGGCTTCTCTGCAGTTGGTGTAGGGATAAAAAGAGCCTGTTAGTGAACAGCATTAACTCCAACTGATTTTAAGGAAAGGTGGATTCTTACAGAAGCTTTTTCTAGATGCTATGGTAACATGTTATATTTTTTCCACAAGATGGAAAACAAAGGTAAGCGTTACAGCATTTTTGAGTCTGCAGGTATTCTTTGTAAAGCTGTTTCTACAGCACTATGAATTATTGATATATAACATTAGTTTTATATTTTGCTACTTACTGAACAATTTAGATAA
The DNA here is from genome assembly GCA_013390005.1 of Calyptomena viridis. NCBI lineage: Eukaryota > Metazoa > Chordata > Aves > Passeriformes > Eurylaimidae > Calyptomena > Calyptomena viridis. The sequence continues at coordinate 16,525 of WEIV01011264.1, read as the reverse complement.
TCATGTTGTCTGCAGACCATTTTTTAAATGCTGAATATTGAACTAGACAAACAGAGCCATATGATATTTGTCACAAATATTGAAAACAGTACTTGAAACCTAAACAGTGATGACTGAAATTTAGAATCCAGCTGGAAAAAATCACATAAGAGAGAACATGTAAACTTTTTGAATTTAAACACTAAGGATTACTTTTCACACAAATACATTGCCATGTTTAATTCCTGTTTAAACTATACCTTAGAATTAATGAAACTGAAATTAAATGCATAACAAAAACAGGGCCTCTCTGCTTGGATAGGTTTTTTTGATTCTGTATAGTATTCAAGACACTTGAAATAATTTCCCTCTGTAATCCACACCATGTTCTCCTTTTACAGTCAATTAGTGTTTTTCCTGTATAAGGACTGAAGAATGTGAACAGTGGTTTGTATCTCAGTTGGGCTATGTCTAGATTACAGTTTGCAGTATAGCTCAGAGAGGTCCTTGCAAGTTTTAATTAAGATAATTTGGCTACTGGTATTGTTATAACTGCAGTGCACCATGAAACCAGGTAAGCTTTACATTCTCCTACCAAGCAGCAAAAGAAGCCAAGTTGCATGGAGCTCTGCCATGCTTGCAGGTACCTTAGCTAGGTGTTTCAAGGCTAGCTCTGCAAACTGAGAGCAAAGTCAGCCTGAAGCGTTTAACATGCCTCATTTAGCTAAAGGTGTATGTGATTGCCTGATAGATGCAAATAAGTCAAGTATCTCAAAATACCCTGAAACAGATTTGTAACACATACATGTGTAACTACATTTTTCTTAACGACATAATTTTTTGTTTTTTCTCTCTCCCAGCTGAATTTACTGATTTGTGTCCTGAAGGAAAAGGTTTCATTCCCTCTGGAGAATCATCTTACGGGCTTCTGGCTCAGAATTACAAAGGTCAGTACTGATTTGTATTAAGTTTAATTATTTCTGGTAGTTAATTAAGTTCTGACAGTTGATTGATTACAAATGTGAACCAGCAATGTAAACATACTAATTCAAATTTTATTAGGTGATAAAAACAGCTTGTAATATGAAACATCACTGAAGATCATAATTTGGTATTGTTAAGAATGTCAATTACACAGTCTCTGTAATATTCTGGTTTAATTTATACTAAGTGCTGTATACTGTGAGAATAAGTGCTGAGACCACAAACCTCAAATACTCATTTACATATAAAATACAAAGCCAACCTAAATTTGTAAATAAGTGTATGGTGAGCTGGGAGAGAGAAGAGTTCTGTTAAACATTAGGCCTACAAAGGATTATGAGTATAAAAACTGGAAAGAAGTTGAGCAACAAAATTTTCATTACAGAACTTTATAAAATAATTATTGAACAAAAGGTGGTAGAGATATAAGAGCGATAGGAGTTGGTGAATGTGAGTGGGTGGGAAGGAGCTGGCATCACCCCGAATGAAAAGTGAGATCAGCGGAATTCCTTTTAGGTTTGACAAGTAGCCATCAATATTAATAATCTGAGAGATCAATTTTCCTTGGAATAAACACATGAAATTTTTGTTAGCTAAAATGAAGTCAATGTATTATCTTCTATGTAGCAGCTACAGGATCTGTAGAAAAGCACACATTTTATATATTTGTTACTATTGAAATGGCTGTTTTTACAAATCAAGAACTAAACATACCAAGTACTGTGTGTTCATGTCACATAAAAAATGCAGTAAAAAATACTATTTTTAAAGCCCTTAATAGAGGCATAATCATAGAATATTCAGGACTGAAAGGGACGTTAAAGATCATCTAGTCCCAACCTCCCCTCCCATGGGCAGGGAGACCTCTCACTAGACCAGGTTGCTCAAGGCGTTATCCAACCTGGCCTTGAACACTGCTGGGATTAGGGCAACCCCAACATCACATGATTGATAGATAAGCATTTGTCAGAGTTGTTTCTAGCTATATTATTAATCTGTCAGACTTAATTCTGAGAGACTAAAATATTGGTGGAGAGATTTTTGGAGTTTTTCCCCTAAAGATTATTATGTAGACTTTTTTTGACTAGCCTTGCTCCCTGACTAGGACACTGCTAAGTCAATTTTCCTGTTGAGTTTGTGAGTTGAGTTCAGTTCTCTGTCCTACTAATACTTTTTTGTGTTTTATCCTCAGCAGATATTTCTTTGCACATGTAAAGTACATGTGACATGGAAAAAATATCAAAGTATATAAGGCACTAATAACCCAGATTCATTCATATTCATGTGAGCATTTAAATGGGGCAACTCCTGTAAGACTTCCACTTTCTGGAGGTGCTGCATTGTCCAGCAACTTGGAATAATGAACAAAGTGTCATTGGATGAACACAGACCTAAGATTGATGGTAGCAGGGAGCAGCCTTCAACAGACTTACAATTTTCATCTAGACAAGTTAGAACACTGTCACAGAGCTCCTCTCAAAAATCTGAGCGCCTCTTTAAGTGTTTTTGTTCAGGGCTTGTTTAAGGTTGTTGTTTATCTTTGCAGATCTAAGATTTCCATATATATTCACAATTGGAGTTTGGGACATGCTGTGTGTACAGTGTGTCCAAATGTGTCTCAGACAAAATATGAGTTGTTTTTTGTGCTACCTCAGGGTTGATAATATCTCTAACTGCTATAAATATTGAAATGTGGAAATAGTTCATCTGGAAATATCTTCCACAAATCCTTGCCATAATCAGACTTTTTCTGTTTTCAGTAAATTTGTTCTGTAAAAACCTTAAGAATGGCGCAAAGGACAAATGCTAAATGGATAAGTAACTTCTAGTAATGTGATCTTTTAGCATGTGATCTTTCTCTGTTACACTAACTCATATGTTCCTGTTGCTTTTTTCTGCAAGCTTCTGTCCAAAGTGAATATACTTAGCTAGCTTTCCTTGACTCTGCCTCCAGGCTTTCATATTTTTCTCCAGATACAGAATCCATGTTCCACGGAAAAAAGACAGACATGTACATGACATTCCTTATTAATGTTTGCATTGTTCTTGCTGCTAAACAGTCAAAATATTTAATGTTTGTAGCCACTTAGTGACTGGAAGAGTGGCTGTAAAGATAAATAGTTTTACAGACCTTTCAGTTCTTCTAGAAAAAGTAGGCATTTGAATAATTCATCTTTAAAACTGCTGTACAGCTGGAAATGACAGCGTTGAGCTAAAATCTGTGTAGCCCAGAATAAACAGGGAATAAATCCTTATTGCTCTCTACAACTTCCTGAAAGGAGGTTGTAGACAGGTGGGGGTCGGTCTCTTTCACCAGGCGGCAACAGACAGAACTAGAGGGCATTGTCTCAAGCTGTGCCAGGGTGGGTTCAGGTTAGAGATTAGAAAAAAGTTTTTTACAGAAAGAATAATAAAGTATTGGAACAACCTGCCCAGAGAGGTGGTGGAGTCCCCAACACTGGATGTGTTCAAAAAAAGACTGGACATAGTACTTGGTGCCCTCATCTAGTTATGGTGTTAGGGTATGGGTTGGACTTGATGATCTCGGAGGTCCCTTCCAACCCAGTTATTCTGTGAATCTGAGAATCTATAGAAGACAGTGGATTAAGACAATTGGTATTGAGAGAAGAATGACCTACTTTACATTGTGCTTTTTATTACCCTTTTTAATACCAGCCTAGCTTTAACAGACTATTCTAAGTAAGTATAGCAAATTAGAAGTAAGTTGGAAAAAAGGAAGTGAATGGAATTCCAACAGTAACAAATACATAAATACAAGACTAGGAAAAAATGTGCACAACTGTGAAAAGCTATATATGAGCTGGCATGTATTTTCTATGAGACCTCCCTGAAGATGTTTAGCCTCATTTGAAAGCCTGGTAGATTGTCAGTTGTCACTATTCTGTAGTACTTGAAACCTTATATTTAGCAACAGACCCAATTGGTCCTATGTGGTGGGAAGTCTGCACAGATGTTGTGCTTTGAAAAACAAAGCCACAAGCAGTGCAGATATGAAGATTTCCTGCCATGCGTGGCAGAGTCACCGAACTGTATGGAAAGAGAGCAGTAACGAAGTCCATCCACAAGCATAACTGCTTAGTTTTGTAATTAGATGGTGTGCTTAAATTAGGCACATGGTGGGAATCACTTTGGTAAAGCAAAATACAGGAAAATATAGGCCAAATTCTTCATCTGTTTTGCTTGGAGCTAAGAGCAATGTGATACCAAAGGAAAGAGAGGAGAACTGCAGATTCTTGCAGTCTCTGTGTGGCACGGGACTTAACTCTGACATGGGAAAGGGCAAGTAGCAGTCCACCAGTTTTTCCTTCTCCATTCTGGTTGTGAGGACACCATGGCCTCTTCCAGACCAGTTGTTTGAGTTTTTTTCTTGTGGATATCTATGCTCCAGTTTAAAGTGAAGTCTGCTTGAACAGAAGTGGGTTTAGGATTTATTCCACCTTGCCCCTCTACATGACATCATAATAATGATGCTAACAACTTTAATATTTTCTTTCCAGATGCTGATGAATGCCAACTCTTTGGACAAGAAATCTGTAAAAATGGCTTCTGTTTGAATACGCAGCCAGGTTATGAGTGCTACTGCAAACAAGGCACATACTATGACCCTGTTAAGCTCCAGTGCTTTGGTAAGTTTATATAAAGTGGTCTTGTCACTATAATGATATGCAGATGGGCAAAACAAGCAAACTCGTATGGCGGGATTCCCATCACAACGGTAGTATTCTCAGCAAGGGGAGGAACACCAGGCCTTTAAACTCCTGCAGCAGCTTTGTAAGATGCATTGGGTCATTTCCCTTCTGTTCTGCTTGGCTGAGCAGAAATTCTGGATGACATGGCTATGGCATGTAGAGCAGGGTTTGCTTTATTTGCTTCCTTTTTTCAGCAAATTACTCCCAGGAGTTTGCATCTCCAGAACAGCCCTTTGTGCTCCTTTGAGTCCATAGTCAAGAGCTGGTGCCAGCCTTTATGCAGGCACCACAAAGTGATCAGAAGGGGCTCCTTCCTTACACGCACACTGCTGCTTCACTCTGCCAAGGTACAATTTAGCATTCTGTTCTTTGTATGGGGGTGAGCAGTTGAAAGCCTGTATGCTGAAGCTCACCTTTCATTTGGTAAGCGTGTTGGGTTTACTATATTAAATCAAATTAACACTTTTGTTTTTTCTTTCAAGACTAGTATTTTCCACAGGGAGTTAATGTGCAATGTGAAATTGCAGTTGAGGTAATTGATAAGCCCATTTTAGTCTGCACAGCCTTATACTCCTTTGATTCTGGTACTCCACTGAAAATGGCTCATAACTGTGACTCTGGCTTTTGCTTTGTAAGCAGAAAACCATGTATAATGTGCAGAATAGCATAGTGAAAGGAAGTAATTTTTGCAACTGCAATAAGAGAGCCTTTCACCTTGGGATTCTATGATCGTTCTTTACAAAGGCAAGGAGGGGGGGTGTTGCTGATTAAATGTAATTTATCTGAAGTGGCCTGCTATTCCCTTCAAGCTAAATTTTGGCTTTTCCTCTCCAAGACAAACTAAGCAATATAACTACTGTGACTAGGTAAGGTGATACCTTCTCCTGACAAGCTCTTGAAGAATCTCTGAGAGCATGCCCACCTCTAATGCCTGCTGGTACTCTCCTAAAGGGATAGGAAAGTGGGATGCAGTTGCAGCTATGCTGGATGCCGGGTATGCCTGGCACTCCAACTCCTCCAGAAGCCTCCTCATCATCCCTAGTAGCTCCCTAGTACTTGAGGATTAGAGGTCAGCATCCTGCTGATCTGTCTGTCCTTCTCTGTGGCAAAAGAATTTTATTGCCAGCAATTGGTATTTGTGGTAATTAATAGAAGGCAGGCAGGGAAATCTCTTCCTAATATAGGAAAATATTAACATAGATCTAACACAATGCAACTACTTTGTCCTGGCTCTCCTTGATACATTTCCTTCCATTTTAAAGACACGGATGAATGTCAGGACCCAAACAGCTGTATTGATGGCCAGTGCATTAACACAGAAGGATCTTACAACTGTTTCTGTACTCACCCAATGGTTTTGGACGCAACAGAAAAGCGATGCATCAGACCAGCAGATTCGAGTGGTATGATCCATTATACATATTACTGAAGTGAGTACACCTCTATGAGGTGGTGCTGACATGGCTACAGATCCTAAGTCTAAGATTAGACTGGGTCGTCCTTGGATGAGCCTGCTCTTCTGGAGGATTTTGAAAGGCAAGGCTTGGACCATCATCTGTTGATCCAGAAGGCATCATGATGCAGGACTCCACAGTGCTCCACTTTGCCAATGCAGACAGGACATTGCTGGAAGTATTATGAGATTAGGGTTGGGCTGAGGAGTCTTTAGCCCCACCCTACCCCAATTCATCAGCTCTGCATCTGTTTTGTCCAGCTTTGTAGATAATGAGACACAGCCTGCTTGCTGTCTCGGTAAGGCTGGGGTTTGGCTGCAGGCTGTGTGGAGATTCAGTTCTACCAAAGTAAGGAATAAAAACAGGAATGACAGGATATAGGAGGAAATAGCTGAAATTGTATGTGTGCCTTCAATTGGTTAACATCGAGGGTACATTGAGCTCACATTTTCAAGCTGCGGGCTGCAGCGTCACTGTTAAAGTAACATTTTTGCATGTTCTTTTAATTTCAGTAGACACTGATTTCAGAAGAATAGTAGATATTATGCGATTCTTAGAAACGTCTCAAAAATCCAAATCATTGTGCAGCCTGCACAGTTTTGTCTGTGCCACACACATCTTTGAAAGGAATGTTACAATGGGTTTGATTAATACTGGCACCGTATAGCTATAAATCCAGATTTCTGGTCCCTGAAACTTGCAGTGAATTTTCCTGAGATGCATCTGTGAATGGAGATGGGAATACAGACCAAATGCCTGCTGTAGTCATTCCAAATTATAAGGCTGATACTTTTGAAGAGTAATGTGGTCATCCTGTTGCCTGGAACTGTGAAAGAACCACAGCATTTCTATTGTCCAATCTTCAGTTAAACAAACCAATAGCAGGATTGTCCTTTGGGTTCATCTAAGATGTGAAGAGAATGCAAGGGCCCAAAGGGTCTTCCGTCATGCGACATTCAGGCTGTGACACAGCAATGATCCTCTCATCCAGCACAAAGCACTCAAGCCTTGTATCGCTACTGGCAATGTCCTCCCTCACTCAAAGGAGGAGGGGACAGGCTGGTTCCTTTGCTGCCAGAAGAATTTGGAGTTGGTTGCAGAGACCCACTGCTGCTCTTCACTGCGTGTTCTGAAAAGTTCTTAGTAGAATAGGTACCTAAATGGTGATCACCTTTACGCTTTCAGAACCCAGTTTTACTTTTGAGTGAGGTGTCAGTTCTATATTCACCCATGAGTAATGTAAAAATGCAGTAAATAGATATGCACAGACAAAACAGAACGTTGGTTTCTGACAACACTTATTTTTCACTCTGCGTTGGAACAAACTCAAAACCTTGCAGATGTCTTTACAAAACAATTGTGCTGAAGTTTTTATGTTCCAAGTGGAAGATTAAGTTTACAGTTCCTCTCCCTCTGATCAGTTCCCTGCCTCTGATCTGAGGCAGTGATCAGAGCTTGCTAGGACTAGGAATGATTCCTACTGAGATCTATGTCAAAACTAGTATGGCTCTGAAATAATCCAGCTTTGACAAAAATACATGTTTTTGTTAATGTTCATAAGAATATGACAGCAGTTCACAGCAGTATTCTGTCTCTAACAATAGCTGTAAGTGGATGATTTGGGACCAGAAGAGCAGTTAAACAATACTCTTCACCCTCCCCAGCACTCTCTCAGCCTCCAGCTATTTTCAGCTCAGGGGATTTCCTGATCTTGATGTAGTTTGTCTGCTGAGTTAATGGGACTGTCTCTTCCAAGTATTTGTCCAGTCTCCCGTTGAGGCCATGTAAAATTTTTTTCAGCTCTGCCGAGTTGTAGAAGTCCTTTCAGATGCCATTGATGGCAATGTAAGAAAAGCAAAATAACAACTTTTAAAGATTCATTCTGTGGATGGACTTGCCCAAACATTCACCTCTGTCCTCAGTGCTGTTTTTTGTCAAACTGTTAACTTCCATGAGAGCCTGGCTAAATCAACCCAATGTGCTTTTAAATTGGTCTAATATGCTAACTCAGAACTTTGTTTAGATTTTTGCAAAGCAAAAGGGATGAGCCTCCTCAGGCACTTAGAAATGGTCATGACTTCTAAGCTTAAATTTGTATTCAGCAAAGTCTGTAGTGCTAGGTTATTTTTCTAACCTAAATTTAGAAAATTTTTCATTATACCAGTGTCTTTTTTAAATAACAGTGCTATGATGATGATCTAACCCTGTTTTCTCCATCAGAACAAACTGAAGAAGCTGAGGTCTACCAGGACCTTTGCTGGCAGCACCTAAGCGACGATTTTGTTTGTAGTCGACCTCTGGTTGGAAAGCAGACTACGTATACTGAGTGCTGTTGCCTGTATGGCGAAGCCTGGGGCATGCAGTGTGCACTGTGTCCTATGAAAGAGTCAGGTAAGGAAACACACATGTCAGTTCTTGGAATGAAATCTGAAATGCTTAATCAGTTTAATCCCTTGCATTTATACCTGCTCTAGTAACATAAGAAGGAACAAAAAAACTCATAATCCATCAGGAACTAATGAAAACTTTTTTCTCATTAATTAACGGAAAGTTGTTACAGTCTATATTTTGAAAAATGTATCTGCTTTGATTTTTTGGCACTTACAGGACTCATTCGTTCAGGAGGAACTATCAGTGATTCGCACTTTAGAACTTTGATGGAAACTAGAGGGCATTTTAAGGGTAGCAGAGCTGACAAAAACCATCTGTGAAAATACAGATCATATGCAGTTCATATGCACACACAGACCACGCTACTCAACAGGTTACATAACTGTTTTGATTTTTTGTTGCTAATATGATACATTCAGATGCATTTTTCAGTGTGATATTCTGCCAGGCTGGCTGCAGTCAGAAGTGTTTGCTTGATAAGGATCTGGTAAGCTGTGGTTTATAATCACTAAACCTTTCAAAAAAGAGTTGTTACTACATGGCTGTAAGATCACATATTATGAAATGTATAGATGAGCAATTTAAGATAGCTAAGGGAAATGGGTTACCAATAAGGACTGAAGAATTTCCAGTAAATATAACAATGTTAAAGAAAGCTGACAGTCACATTTTCAAAAGACTGTATTTTGTTTATGTGTCTAGAAATCAGATATTGTTCCATGATGTTTTGTGTAGAAATTGCTGCTTGTGATGACTACAAAAGCTAAATGAATATAGAGAGAAACGTCATTGACACACAGATTTGTGTCTGGGGACTAGAGAAGGGACGAGTAGAAGCAGTACAGGTATATGTCATGCTGTGCCTGAGATACATCAGCCCTGGTATATAGAGTCTGGTACGATACTAACTTCTTCCTTTCCTCATATAAACTATCCCAAGGTCTACTTTGGATGTAGCTTTCTTACTATAATTGTGCCTTTTGGTAACATGGCTTTCCATGTAGGTGTACCGTGCTACATTAGTAAAGCATTTTATTGTGAACATACCTGGATTTGCACTTAGGCCTTTGGTTTTATGCTTTTATAATTTACTTGAAAGGTCCCTGAACCTGTTCTAAGATATCTTTACTTGTTTGAGTTTGCTTTGGAAGTGCAGCAACTGAAAAAAATCTCCTGATTTTGATGATGTTGGCAGGAGTAACTGCTGGCTGATGCTTACCTCAGAAAGAGACTGAAGAAGAAGAACAGGGCATGACAGCATCTTGATTTATAAGATAAGGAAATCTCTGAAATATCTTTGTCAGAACAAATGTTATAGGAGGACATTGAGTTACTACACCTGCTAGAATAACAATTACAATGGAATTAAATGTAATATTAGCAAAAAAACCCCAGGGGAATAACTAATAGCAAGAATTGTTGCTACGATGTGGAGCTCCTTAGGTGGAAAGACTGAGCAGATTAAAGGAGTTTTTCTTTTTACAAAGTTCATCACATGGTGACAGTTACCCATCTGTGTCATGCAGGCATGCACTCCTGAGAGGAAAAAAGCTGTTCCTG
>WEIV01011263.1:38538-84969 GCA_013390005.1 Calyptomena viridis | reverse complement strand
CTGGGCATCCCAGGTGCCTCCTGCTTGGGCACCCAGAGCCCTCTGAGCCCCCCAGCCTGGGCATCCCACGTTTCCCCCTCAGCCTGGGCATCCTGAGCTCCTTCAGCCTGGACATCCTGCCCTCCCACCAGGGCAGTCTAAGCCCCTAATCCCCCAGCCTGTGCACCCCGAACTCTCCACGCCGAGCCCCCCCAGCCCGGTCACCCGGAGCCCCCCGGGCAGTGCCCCCCGCCCTCCCCAGGGGCATCTCCCCGCACCAATGGGGGCCCCATTTGGCGGCACCGCCTCGCCCTCCGCCTTCACAGCCGGCAGCCAAACACAATTTCGGGGTGTTCCGGCCTCCCCCTCCTCGCAAAGCCGGGACTGTGGGAAAACTACAGCCCCCGGCGTGCGGTGCTGGGCGCGGGGCCGGGCACCGGAGCCAGCGCTGGCCGCCGGGAGCGGTAGTTCTGCCCCGGCTCCTCCATGTTAAAGGGGCAGCTCGGGGGGACCGGCTTTGTGCCCCCCCTGCCCCGGGCTCCGCGGCTCCCCTGGAGTTTGGGGGGGTTAGCGCCTGAGCTGGGTGCTTTCATGGAATATTTTCTCTCCCTGTTGGCCAGGCAGGAGAGACACGCCGGGAAAGCAGGAGGGAAGAGCCGGCGCAGGGAAGCGGCTCGGGACATGCCCCGGGAGGGAGAGAGCGGCGGCTGCGGCGCTTCCAGGGGCTCCGGGACACGGGGGGACCTGCAGGGTCCCTTCAGCCCCAGCCACTGGGGGTTGTGATTGCAGGGGAGGGAAGTTACTTCAAGCCCGGTTTATCGGTCATTAAAGCACAGGCAAAGCTGGATCCAGCTGGGCTCGTGTGTGGCTTGCAACCATTTTCTCCGCCAAGGGCTGCCAGGGTGATGGGTGTATCCATCACCACATTCCCTCTTCCATGTGTAGCCCAGCCAGGGCTCCTTGGGAAGCAGGATCTCAGCCCAGCCAGGGCTCCTTGGGAAGCAGGACCTGACCCTGACCAACCTCCAAAAACCTGGGGAAACACAGCTTGTGTGCCTGGTGCTGGGTACCCAGGCCGGGCATGCAGGGGACCATCAGGACAAGCACTGAGCAAAGGTTTTCCCTGTCCTCGGTGGATTTTAAGCCAAGCCTTGTGCAGCCATGCAAAGGTTTCTTCAGGCAACACCAGTGCAGTTTATGTGACCTGGCAAATCCCTGATGAGATAATCTCAGCTCTGCTGGGCTCAGCTCCTCCCCACAGGTCTGTGTTGCCCTCAGAGGTGTGAGTTGTCACTGCCTTGTGACAAGGAACCCACCTCTGTGACACATTGGCTCAGCAGAACCCCCAAACCTGGCTCTGCTGTGCTATGGAGCAGCTGGGGGGGCTCAGCCTGGAGAAAAGGAGGCTCAGGGGGCACCTGGAATTCTCTGCAACTCCCTGACAGGAGGAGGGAGCTGCAGGTGTTGGGCTCTGCTCCCAGGGAACAAGGGACAGGAGGAGAAGAAACGGCCTCAAGCTGAGCCAGGGGAGGTTCAGGTTGAACATCAGGGAAAAATTCTTCCCCAGAATGGTGGTCAGGCATTGGAACAGGAGTCACCATCCCTGGGAATGTTCAGAAGGTGTGTGGCTGTGACAGAGACCCGGGTTAGTGGTGAACACGACAGAGCTGGGGGATGGTTGGACTTGACAATCTTAGAGGGCTTCTCCAACCTCAATATTTCCAGGATTCTCTGGTGGCTTTTGCCACATCCCCAAAATGCCAGTGCTGTGAGTAAGGCCAAGGGGATGTGAAAAGTGAAAACTGTGTCGTCTTTGGCACTGGACCAAATGCATCTGTGCAGTCACCCGTGGTTCCCATCTCCTGAGCACCCCGAGCTGACCTGAGCCACCAGCGACAGCTCTTGGCTCACAAATATTTGGGCTGCAAAGCACGAGGTTGGGAGCCCTTTCCCACACTGTGGAAGGAGCTGGGAAGGAGGAGAGCTGGCATGTCCCTACCTGCCTCTGCTGGCCAGTTTTGGGGTGCTGGGTTGTCAAACTGGCAACCTCAGCACCCCAACCTTGCTGGGGCTGCCTGTCCCCAAGCTGTTGTGCTGAGGGTAGCACAGAGGTCCCCAAGCAGTGCTGACCCTCCACTGTGAGCCAGAAATAACAGCTCCACCACTGTGGGATGCAGCACACACCCAGGCTGCTTGCTGACACTGGAAACATGGTTTCTGTTAATTATACCTCGGATAATTACATTTATACCAGTATAATGAGAGGGGGAGGGAAGGAGTCCTGCTGTGGGTGAAGGGTGAGTGGTTAAAACCCGCATGTGCCAGTTAGTTTATTTGATTTGGGGAGAAAGGCACAGAGAAATGGCATGTTGGAACATGCAGCCCGTGGCTGTGGGACTGACTTGGTTTGGGTCTCATCTCCAGCACCTCCACCCCTCCCACAGCTTCTTCTGCCTCCCACCACTGCCATCCTCAGACCTTGCCCAAACTCCCAGCTTGTTGCAATCCATGGAAAGTCTCCCACTGGGAGAACACGCTGCTCTCGAGATTTTCAGAGTCTCAGGCAGAGTGGGAGGAAGAGGCAGTGAGAGCAGTGAAATAACTTCCACCTCCATGGGAAAAACCTTCTGGAGGAGGAAATGTCCTTCTGATCTTTGTTGCCCGAGCTGCCTGGCCCTGGCTCACCCCATGTCCTGGCACGATAACTATAAATCATCTGTAAAGAGAAAAGGGGCCTCCAGAAAGTGGTTGTTGTCCTCCTACCTCCAAATGACTCACTAGAAACACCTTTCTCCCTCCATTGACCACAGAAGGGGCTTCAATCATCACTGAACATCAAAATTACACATCCAAGCCAAATGTCCAAATCCAGACTCTCCATCCATGTGCTGCCCAGACTGTTCCTGCTGGCATGATGCCCAACACCACAGTATCTTCTCTTTGAAGGAGTCTGAGAACAAGTAAACTCAGCACTGCTGTGATTCATCCTCCTCGGAGCAGAGCTTCCCACAGCTCAGTGGAGCAGACACGTGCACAGGGCAGGGGATTCACCTGGAAAAGCAAATCAATGAAGTGTGTCCATAAATCCCAGGGGAGTGGCTTCAGTAGCACCCCAGGCAGCCCTGGCTCCCCCCAGCCTTGTAGGGAGGTCCAGCACTTTTATTTCAATGAATTAAAAACCAGAGGGGAGGGAAGAGGATCTCCTCCCATGCCAAATCCTTCAGTCAGGCACCGAAATTTTTTTGGCCACTGGAAAAATAATAAATCCACTGAACAACTTGAATTTTTTCCAAACCAAGCCAAAAACTGCTGAGGTCTTTGTGCAGAATATTTTCAGAATGTGCTGGCTTGACCAAAAACTCCTTTGAGAGCCAACTGCATCATTCATTTGCATCACTGGGACGGCGTTTCGTCAAACCCCAGTGCCCTGGGACACAAAGCAATGACTGGGCAGCTCCAGTGCTTGTCCCTGAGCACATGTGCTGACCCATCCAAGGATGGCCAGACACCTGGAATCTGGGACCTTCCCATGGGAGCCCAGTCCCACATGTACATAAACACCTTCTGAGCTGACCTGGCATCACTGTGGCCCCACATGGGAAACAACCCCCGTTTCTGCAGCAGCTTTCAGAGATCACATAAACCCCGTGGTTTTCACTGAAACGTTTCACCTACAGGTTTCCACGCTCTTGTTGAGAAACTCAGCTCTGGCATTTTCAGGAGTCAGCAGCCAAGTGTCTAAAAGTGGCTGGTGAAGCGTTGCGGTTACAGCAACCACAGGGAATTCTGGCTGTGAACCCACCTGGCAACAGCCAAGGCTGAAAGGTTCCTTTTGGCTGCAGAGGTACTTCTTCTTGTGAAAATACAGCCCCCCTAAAATGAAAGTTTTTAAGCAGCTCCCACCCATAAGCTGTGCTTAGGGCTGAGCTGAGCCTGACACAGAGCCCCCATCCCGGGTACAAGGGCCAGGCCACTCTGGGGGGGTCTTGGGGGTCGTTGTGTTTCCTGTCTGTGTTCAGGGAGGCAGCTGGCAAAGCTGTGCCATGTGTGCCAAGGTTAGAAAAGAGCTGTGCCAGTGGCTTCCCCTGTGTCCCAGGAGGATGGGCTTCCAGCAGGGGAAGGACGTGGGGCTGTTGGAGCGAGTCAGAGGAGGCACCAAGGTGGTCAGAGGGATGGAGTTGTGAGGAAAGGCTGAGGAATTGGGATTGTTCATCCTGGAGAAGAGAAGGATCCAAGGTGACCTAATTGTGGCCTTGTGGTACCTGAAGAGAGCTGACAAGAAAGGTGGAGAGAGGCTGTTTGCAAGGGCCAGGACAAGGGGGAATGGCTGCACACTGAAGGAGAGGAGGTTTAGATTAGATATTAGGAAAAAGTTCCTCCTTGTGAGGGTGGAGAGGCCCTGGCACAGGTTGCCCAGAGAAGCTGTGGCTGCCCCTGGATCCCTGGAAGTGTCCAAGGCCAGGTTGGATCACCCTGGGATAATGGGAGGTGTCCCTGCCCATGGCAGGGGGTGGGATGAGATGGGATTTAAGGTCCTTCCAACCCAAACCACTCCATGATCCCATGATCCCAGTGACATTCTCTGCTGTCCTGCTTCCAGTTTGCCACAGCTCACAGAGCCACTGCAGAAGGAGACAGCCAGAGGCAGGATGTGAAAAACACCCCAGGGAAGTGGAGATAAACCCAGGATGGATTTATGGGTTAAACCCAGGACGAGATGAGACACACAGGACTTCTCCTCACTCTCATGGGGTCAAGAAGGTATTTTTCCCTGGGGACCAGGCAGCAAGAAATGATTTTGGTAGGGGAAATATTTGGTAGAGACATGTTTTTTGGTTTTGGCAGGCACAGGGGGCTGTGTCCTTGGGAAGGATCCCTGAGTGCCCCTCTGCCACCCCACTGGCACAGTGTATTAAGGAAAAGACAAGTGAGGAACCTGCAGACACAGCAGCCACACAAAGGACCGAGAGCAGCTACAAACCAGGAAAAAGGAAATTCTTGTTTGTTTTATAAACCACCTGGGTTTTCCCCCTCAGCCTCAGCGCTGAGACGTGTCACGGCAGCCAGAGGGGGCTGAGCCCTGCTCACGTTTCCATCAGCCCTTTGAAGCAGCCGCCAAACCCTGCAGGGATCCAGAGGGAACGGGAGCTGGGAGAGATGCTCGTGGGTTAAATAAGTGAGTGGTTGGGCTATGAGGAGCCACCCCCCATGAGGACCTTGTGATCCTTATGTTGTGCTGTGATTGTGACAGAAGTTGGATGGAGCACAGATCCTGGGAGATGATGGGATCTGAAAATTCCTATGGCTTTACAAGGCAGCTCCAGGCGGGAGAGTTCAGGTGGTGGCACCTTCCTCCCAGGATGGGGGTGGCTGCAGTGTCCCCACTGAGTGTGGGTGTCTTATCCCTGGTTGGGATCCAGCTGGGAAGGAGCTGCAGGATCCACGGCTGCTCCCAAGTCACAGCAGAGACTGATCCCTGCTCAGGGCATCCCACCTACAGCATCTGTCCCTCCAAACATGTCCCTGGCATGGGGAGTCAGGGGGTTGTACCTATGTGTGGTCTAGCTAGGTCATCCCAAAATCCAAGCTAGATCATCCCAAAATCCAAGCTAGATCATCCCAAAATCCAAGCTAGATCCTTAGACCTACCCACCTCCCTCCTGGGTGGGCCCCAGGAGGGTATGGAAACCCACCTGGATCAAGGGGATTGGACACAGGGCTGATGCCCCCATGCCTGGGGACATTTCACACCCACTGGTGGCACCTTGTCCCTTGTGGGAGACACCCCTTCATGGGGATCATCCCCCACACCATTCCCTGTCCGAATTTCTAATCATCAAAGCTCCGAAGCAGGAGGCTGATTAATCTTCCCAGCTTGTTTGTTATCATTAAATCCATCAACGCTGGATTTTCTCAACAGGCAATTACATGACTAAGCCCTTTGGAAGCCTGTCACCCTCTCAGTCCACACGAATTCCTCCTGCAGTCCCGTAGCCTGATTGCATTTCGTGGGGAGGGATTTCCTTCTGCTCCTGGGTCTCATTTGTGTTGCATCAGCTCTTCCTTGGTTCTGGAAAATGGGAGGGAGGGATGTTCTCACTTCCTCCTGCCTCTCTGACAGAATCATAGAGTCATAGACCACAGAATTCTGGAATGGTTTGGATTGGAAGGGACCTTAAAGCCCATCTCATCCCACTCCCTGCCATGGGCAGGGACACCTCCCACTATCCCAGGTTGCTCCAACCTGGCCTTGGACACTTCCAGGGATGGGGCAGCCACAGCTTCTCTGGACACCCTGTGCCAGGGCCTCCAAACCCTCACAGGGAAGGGTTTCCTCCTAATAGCTAATCTAAATCTCCCTTAGTTTAAAGCCACTCCCCCTTGTCCTTTCACTCTCTGTCCCTGAAAAATGTCACTCTTCCCCTTTTTTATAGCCACCTCCAGAGCCAAGCTGGTCTGGAGCACAACATTGAGACCAGAAGATTCTTCCCCTGCAGGCCTAGTTATTTTTTGGAATATGTGTATATATTGGAAAATATATGCCATTACTGGGGCAGAGTCACAGGGCAGCAACACTCACACAGGAACAAGGGGATGAGCAGTGACTTGGGAGGGTGGTTGGGCACTGACCAGACTCCCCAGGGTTTGGTCACATTCCCAAGGCTGCCAGAGCTCCAGGAGGATTTGGACAACAGGGACAGGGTGGGATTGTTGGGGTGTCCGTGCAGGGCCAGGGGTTGGACTGAATGATCCTTGGGGGTCCCTTCCAGCTCAGCACATCCTGGGATTCCATGACTTTGCGAGGCATTTGTCAGCCAGATTTTCCTAGTCCCCAACTTCTTTGCTTCCAGCTTTCCCAGACCTTATTTCTTGGTGTTTAATTTGTCCAATTTGCTCTTGTCCTTGTCACAAGGGTGACAACAAGCTCCTGCTGCCAGGCTGTCACAGTGGCCTCCCGGGGCCCTCCCCAGGGCACAGCTCTCTGCTGCATGTTTGAGATGTGTTTCCTGTGATGTCCCCAGCTAAGAAAACAGCCCAAAAAATTGTCACATTTCAGGGGACATCTCCCTGTCAGCTGCACAATCCTGTACTCGAGTTTAGGGAATCCCAGCGTTACGTTTGCCTGTGTAACCTCAGTTCAGCTCCCTTAGGCACATGCTTTGTGATCCATTCTTTAATTACAGTGTCACAGACGAGTGTGACACCCGTGACAGGGCTGGCCCTGCCCCAGGGCAGAGGGGGAGATGGGGATGTGGGACCCCTGTATCCCCTCCTACCCAAGCTGGAAGGAGCTAGTGGAGTGAAGGACAGAGGTGTGATGCTTGAAATGCTCTCTGAGCAATTTTGCTAAAATCCAGGCTGCCACAGGAGTGTTTGCTGAGCAATAAAGGGTGAAGGGAGGGGTAGAGCCTCTCTGCTTTCAACTCCTGTCCCTGCTGCCACCAGTATCCCACCTAGATCTCCTTGCCACCACCCCCTTGGGCTGCCCAGGGCTCCCTGGCTGCCTCCTCCCTCCCCTCCTCTTTCCCAAAGAGCCTTTCTGCCAAGCTGAGCTCCTGCCATCCCTCTGCCCACGCACTTTGCTTTGGACACTGTGCCTTGGCACTGGCTGGAAGCTGCTTTACTCCACCTTCCCCCCTGCAGGACGGGGCTCTGCCCAGATCAGCTGCTCCTCCTGCAGCCCAGCCCAGGGTGAGAGCCCCGGGGCTTGGCCACCTCCTGCCTCTGCTGGCACATCCCCGCGGAGCTGCAGAAACCACCCAGCCCCAAGGCAAAGGCACTTTGCACACGAGGAGCTGCCTGGGCAGCAAACCCAAGGCTTGGCAGCAAAACTTCCCAGCACGGCTCCTTCTCCATGGAGGGAGGCCTGGGGTTCACTGGGGGCAGGAATGGTTTATCCCACCCCACTGCTGCCTTGACTGAAGAGCCCTCGGCTCCCACCTCCTGCCTGCACTGGAGCTTCCAGAGCCATCGCTGCACTTTTGTCAGCCAGCTCCCAGCTCCTCGTCTGAGCTCCTGATCTGATCCCCACTGGATGGGAGGCTCAGCTACACCTGGATTAGAAGCCCAAGTGCCTTGGTGTGATTTGGAGGCAGCAGGTCTGTGCTTAGCAGGGCTCATTCACTCTCAGCAGCCCCTGCTCCTTCAGAGGCTGGAGGGAGCCGAGGGCAGTGGTACAACATCCATGGAATTGCCTAATGCAGGTGACTCCAAGCTTTGGGATGGTGGTGGCCCCTTCCTTGGGATGCTTGCAGATCAGGATTTGCCTGAGGAAAGCTGCAGTGGGTGTTGGCAGGAGCCAGGCTTTGCACACATGGGGGGATGACGGATTGCAGAGACCTCAGAGTTTGGATTGGAGGGTCCTGAGCCTTGGCTCCATGTTCAGCTCCATGTTCAGCCAAGCCCAGGTGGACATTTGCCCATTATTCCATGTTCTTATACCCATGTGGACTGTAACTGCATGGATTTACTCCTGATCACACCCTTGTGCTTGTGGTGATGCAGGGATGTGCATCCTTCTGCCAGCCCTGGAGACCTTTTCCATCCCCTTTTCCTGCACCAGGGTTTCCTCTGGTTGCACCTCCAACACCTTCACACGCCAAACCCCCCTTCCTTCCTGCAGCAGGAGCAGGTCAGAGCCCAGGGGAGGGAACAGGGGCTTCAGGGAGAGTTTGGGAGAGCAGCTCCACCACGAGGAGATCCCAGAGACACCTGGAGTGAAGATGCACCGGTGCCAGGAACAGCACAGGGAATCCCGTGGCAACAGGACAGGGAATGGTGCAGCCCAGCTGGAACCTGTCCCATGTGCAGGAATAAAATGGAGCTTCTCCTGCCCCACCAGCTGCCCACACCAGCTCCCACCTTCCCCCTGCTCCCAGCAGTGTCCCCTCTCCCGTCCTCTCCGGGACTGGTGTGTTCCTGGCAGGAATCCTGGCACCAAATCCCTTGCAAACTCCCCCCTCATTCCCCACACCGTGCCTTGGCTTCCCCCTGCGTGTTTCAGCTCCAGCATTGCCTCCCAGGCTCATTCCATCCCATCCTCAACCCCTTCCTGAGGCTCTGGAGCTGAAAACCAGCTCATTTGGAGCTGGATCTATGGCAGGACCACAGGAGGATGTTGCTTTGCTCCAGCCAAAGACATCCTGGCTGCTCCTGGAGGGTGATGGGGCCATATATATATTTATATAAATAAAAATGAATATATCTATTCCTATTTTATATATATTCATATAACGGTATAGTATATATAACATATCTATAAAATATAGATATAAATAGATATGGAGAGGAGAGGAAAATCCTGTGTTGCCCATGGCTGCACTACATCCAGCAGGGAAAGCCCTGGAGCTGCCATCACATCCCTCCAACACTCATCTGAGTGAACACCCACCCACATATCACCTTCCAGCCGGGAGCAGAGGTGATGGGAGCACTGGAAGAGCATCTTTCTAGGGATGAGGGACTGAGGATTTTGGTGTCTCCCACTCGTGCCATGGCACGGGGCTCCTGGGCCATGTGACCTTTGGATTTGCCACATCTCCCACCTGGGAGGGACCTCTGGAGCACCACCCCTCCTTGCTAAGGAATCAAACGGGGATAAATAGCGCCCAGGAGGAGTTTCTCAATGAATTTACCACCAGAAGAAGGCGGTGAGCTTCTCTCCAATGGCAAAACCACCACCATCCCATTCCCCCACCGCATCTCAAAGCCCCACTCCCGCTCTGCTCCCGTTTCCTTGGAAGTCAGCACACCTAGGAGCACGGCAGCTGGATCTGCACATCCCTGAAAAGCGTCTCTATGCCTTTGTTGGAGGCTGTGAAAGCGGCTTTTTTCCTCCTCACCATCTGTGCCTCGCCGGGGCCCGGCGGCTGCGGGAGGGACCCGGCGCTTCTGCGCGGGGTAAATCAATCCTTTGTTGCTCCTCAGCCGTTTCTTTGCTCGGGTTGGGATGGAAGAAAATCGACTCGTTTTTCTTCCTGCCCTTCCTGTTTACGGCGACACGGGGTCTCTTCACGATAGCGGTGAGCGGTGCTCGGACTCTGTAATTACAGCTCAGCCCCGGGCAGGGCACAGGGGCTGTGAGGAGCTACAAGTGTTCCCTGGCGGCCGTGGAGTCAATACACTGCCCGCACTCACTGGCTTTTTAAATTTGAGGTGCCCTGATGGGTTTTGGGGCAGCGAAGCATCGCTGCGGGGGTTGCTGTACCCGTGTCTCTGCCAGCCCTGGAGGGAAACACCAGGATGGGTTGGGATCAGGATGGGATATCGCAGGGAGCAGGTGGCAGGTGACATTTGGGGATCGTTTCTATCATTTTGTTTGGAAGAATTTCTTCTGCTGCTCTCAAAAGATGGTTATGGCTGTAAAACCAAAGATTATGAACCTTTGTTTATAAGCTGGAAGCCGTCTCCGAAAATTGGAGATTTTGATTGAAAACCCCTTTAAGAAGCCTATTTCAGCCTCCAGTTTGGTGCTGACCTCCCCCTCGGAGGTACAGGAGGCACAACACGGGCATGGAGAGGCCAAAAGCTGCAGCACCATTTCTGTCGGAGCGTTTCCTGGCGTGCCCGGACAGGCTGGGAAGCAGGAGGGGGTTGTGCAAGAGGCAGATCGATGGGCCTGGGCAGGGGAACGGCTCCCTCCCTCCTCCCAGCGGGGAATGGGGGGCGTGGCGGGATGTTCCAGCTGTGGGATATTCCAGCTGTGTGGCTATGGGATATTTCAGCTGTGTGGCTGTGGGATATTCCAGCTGTGTGGCTGTGGGATGTTCCAGCTGTGTGGCTGTGGGATGTTCCAGCTGTGTGGCTGTGGGATATTCCAGCTGTGTGGCTGTGGGATGTTCCAGCAGTGTGGCTGTGGGATGTTCCAGCAGTGTGGCTGTGGGATGTTCCAGCTGTGTGGCTATGGGATATTTCAGCAGCTCAGCCATGAGCTTGGCTGTGAAATGCTCTGGCAACACACCTGTGGATGCTCTGTTGGCACATGGGATATTCCAGCAGTGTGTCCATGGGATGGATGTTCCAGCAGTGTGTCCATGGGATGGATGTTCCAGCAGTGTGTCCATGGGATGTTCCAGCAGTGTGTCCATGGGATGTTCCAGCAGTGTGTCCATGGGATGGATGTTCCAGCAGTGTGTCCATGGGATGGATGTTCCAGCAGTGTGTCCATGGGATGGATGTTCCAGCAGTGTGTCCATGGGATGCTCCAGCAGTGTGTCCATGGAATTCTGCAGCAGTGCAGCTCTGAGATGCTCTGGCAGGACCATGGAGACACTGACCCACTTCTCCCCTGGTCCATGGCTCCATGGTCCAACTGACCTCCCTGTTGTCATGGAAACAGGCCTCCATCCCTGCTCACCCCTCCTAAAACAAATCCTCTCCCCTTCCTTGGTAGGAGGCAAGGGAGACAGCTCTGCTTGGATCTGGCCTCATGGAGGTGGTGGGTGCTGTCCCCTCCCCCCGGGGGTGCTTTGGGTCCCTTCCCTGGGGAACCCTCAAGGCTGGAGGCTCCTTGTCTCCCCCCATGTGTGGGGAAGCCCCCAGTGGGGGCCACCATCACCCCCCAGATTTGGGCTGACACCCGCCTGTCCCCGAGGTGCTGGGACCTCATGGCCAGGACAAGCACTGCAGCTCCTCCCTCCCTGGACACCCCACTAAAATCCATGGATTTTAGGCCTGGAAACCTGCTTTTAGTCTTTTCTATTAAAGACCAGACACAAGGATGGGATCCCACAGTGGGACCTGCAGGTGACCTGGTGACATTCTGGTGGCTCAGAGTCACCAACCCTGGCTGGGACACCTGGGGTTCCTGGGAATGGCTGGAGCCTCTTCCCATGGCAGCTCCTGGTCAGACTCTTAGGGAGATAAAGCCTCACTTCCCACAGAGATGGGCATGTGGGAACAAGACAACACAGGCATTGTGTCCCCAAAAAGTTGGTGACAAAATGTCATGGCAGGGAGTTGCTATTACAGGGAACTTGGGGAAGGAGCTGCTCTGGTCCCTGATGTCACTGATGACACCAGATTTGCTGCCCCAGCCTCACCACCTTCCATTTTGATATAAAAAAATAGATTTAATTCAGTGCCATCAGGCTGACACTTCCCTCACCAAGCTGGGAAAGCCTGGAATTAATTAAACACAGAGCAAGTGGGATGGCTCTGGATACTTGGAATGAAGCCATGTGTGAGGAAAACATCACCCTCAAGGGGTGACATTAAACTCAATAAAAATCGATGCTTTAGTGATGGAATATTTGGGGAGAAAAGAAAACTTCTCCCAGGAACTGTAGCCACAACACAGGGAATCCATATCCTCACTCCTGGCAGGCCTGGAAAACCTGATTTCAGGAGCTCAGCTTGCAAAAACACCCAGGGAGGCTCTTAATAGTTTTCTGGGTGGAGCTTTTACTATTTATTTGGAGGATTATTAGTATTTCTTTGTGTGTTTATTAATGTTTCAGGAGAAGGGAGGCTGCAGCCCCCCTGGCTGCCCCCAAGAAGAGGGATGGGGTGGGATGTTCCCACAGCAGCCCCCCACGCCCCCCCAGAGGACACTGCTTTGATGCATTTCCTGTTAGTTTAAAGGGTTTTTCCTGTTATTTTAATACCAGAGAGGGAATTACCTGTGCAGGCAGTGAGGGAAGAGGCAGAATATCCCCAGGGCATCACCCAGAAGTGTTGGGATCTTGTGAGGTTTGATAAGACCCAGCTCAGGGTGCTGCACATGGGTCAGGGACACCCCTGGGATCAATCCAGGCTGGGGATGGACAGATGGAGCAGCCTGGGAGAAGGACTTGGAGGTGCTGGTGGGGGAGACATGATCCAATTGGACATGATCCAATTCAGACACCCCCCTGCCCTGGGCTGATCCCACAGCCTGGGCAGCAGGGAAAGGGGGAATTCTGTCCCTCTGCGCCCTCAGCTGAGTCCCCGCCCTGCGGAGCTNTGGCAGGGGGTGGAATGGGATGAGCTTTATGATCCCTTCCAATCCAAACCATTGTGGGATTCTATAAGATGGGAAAGCAGGGGATGCAGCCCTTGGGAAGGAACATGTAGCATTAAAGGGGGGCAGAAGAGCAAAAATGAAAAATAAATTTAAAAAAAACCCCCACCACTTTTTAATTGAGTGAAGTGCACAAGGAAGGGAACTGCCCCAGAACCAGAACACCAGCAGCTGAAACTTTCCTTTGACTTTTATAATTACAGAATAGAAAAGAAATCCTCGGTTCACGTTACAAATACGGGCTCATAGAAAACCAAGCCAACGGAAAAGAAAGAAACCAAAGGTCGTGGAGCACCGGTGCCTGGGGCAGGGAGGCTCTTCCCAAGAGTTTTAAAGGCCAGCAAGCTTGTCCTTCTGCTTCCTGCTGGGGTTGAGAAGGGTTTGGAGCAGGTGAGTGTCTGCCAATTCCATCCCATCCCATAGCGAGAGCATCCTTGGTCCTGGAGAGGAAAAACCCCCAACATGCTGCTGGTCCCGGGGCTGGGCAGCACGTGGAGATGGGGATGTGTTTTGGGGGACAAAGGCATTGCCAGAAAAAGAAGTTTTCCTTGGAGAAAAAAAAATAAAGGGGGGAAAGGTTGGAAAAATTATTGCCTGTGACGTTTGCAGCTTGGCTGGAGGTGGCACAAGGGGTGTGGGGGGGCTGAATCCCAGCCCAGCCCCGGGTGGTGGCACTTGACCTTGCTGGAAAAAAATCACTCCAGGGTGAAAAAAAATTCCCCAAATACCCCTTGGACTGAAGGACAAACACCTGGGAGTTGAAATTCATCCACCACCCCCTGCTCCCCAATGGGAAGGGTGGGCTTCAGGCCAAATCCAGGGATGCTGGAGGAGCTGCATCCCACCTCCAGGAAAAAAAGGAAAATAAAGAGGTTGGGGGAGCTGGGCTGCTTCAGGAAACTCCTTTTTTCCTTCCATATTCTTCCCAGGCTTTTCCTCCCCAGTTTGCTTTCCTTCTGCAAAGCAATTGCTGCCCAACACACCTCACACATCCCCTTGACCCCCCACCCCCAAATCATTCCTGTGGTGCCAATATCCCTCTTCTGCTGCCAAAGCTGATGGATGGATTTGCCAGCGAGACCCCCATGGATGAAGGGGCTGGGGGGAGGCACCAAACTGCCCCCCCAGAGCCCTGGGGGGGGCACAGCATTGCTGAAGGCACGAGGTCAGCCTTGGGGGGGCCCAGCTCAGCCAGAGGTTACTCAGGCACTTTAAATTAAATAAAAAACCCAAACCAAAAATTAAAAAAAAAAAAACAAAACAACCCAAAACATTCATTGGATTTGTTAAAACAGCCAGAAAGGGGCTGTGCCCAGAGCAGTGTCACTATTGCCAGATTTGAGGAGCCCCCCCGGAATGTGGGAGGGGTGGAGGGGCTTGCAGGGGGATTTTGGGGTGCTGTGTGTCCCCCCCCACGTTTGGGAGTCGAGGCAAGATGCTGATGGGTGGATCCAGTTCCTCGGCACATCGGGAGCATCCCGAGCATCCACACTGTTTGATCCTGCTGGGAGGGGCTGGAAAATTCCTTCTGGGAGCAAAATCCCCAGTTTTGGAGCCAGCCCAACCCCCAAATCCAGAGTTTCAGGAAATCGTCCCCCTCTGTGCCCTGCTGTCCCCAAGGTGGAGTTTATCCCCTGCCTCTGGTCCCAGTTTGCTCCAAACCAGCTGGTTTTGTCCCAGTTCCACTCTGGGCTCCTCCTGCCCAGCACGTCGGGAAGGGCCCTGCTGCTCCAAGGAAAATCCAGGCTGGGAGAAACAGAAGAAAACTGTGTGTCCTGTGAGCGCTGCCACCTGCTGCGTGTCCCCACGTCCCCACCCCAGGAAAACGGCACAGCCTGGGGGGAGCCCCCCGGCTCCCGCTGTGGTGGGTGCTTTGGGCTCGGAGGCATCCGGGGTGGGATGGATGAGCAGCTCCTGGCTCCGCTGCCGGGGTGTGGTGGGGTGCAGGGAGGCAGGAGGGGTGGGGGCAGCTCCACGTGGTGTCCCCCCCTCGCCGGGGGTCGTGTCATCGGGGGTGTGGTCGCTCCGGGGGTCCCGTCACCGCTGGTCCCAGGCTGGGCCGGGGCCGGATCCAGGGCAGGAGGAGATTACCCGGATCTGGGGAGAGAGGGGGACAGGGGGCGTCAGGAGAGAGACCCCCCCACGTCCCCACATGGGCACAAGGGGTCACAGCCACGGCGACAGGGACCTGCTGGGGTGGCCCGGGGTGACTCTCATGGGGTCACTGCCCTCCTTCCACCCCCCAAAACTGTCAGAGAGTGACAGAGGTCAGGCTGGGGACCCCCAAAGGGTTGATGTCCTGCCCCTGGTGACACAGTGGTCTTGGGGTTTATTCCTCTCTCTTCTTGTCGTGACCCTTTTCATCATCATCACTATTATTATTATTTTATTATTACTGCTACAGCTGCTACTACTATTATTACTAGTCCTATTGCTATTCCTATTATTCCTGTTGTTATATTTTTCTTGATTTCAATTACCAAACTATTCTTATCCCACCCCACGGGTTTTCCCTCTCCCAATTTCCCTCCCCATCCCATCCCCAGGGTGGGGCCCCAGACCACTCCAGGTCTGGGGGTGCTGCACCCACCCCCCACCACAGCACGGGGTCAGCACCAGCCCCACACCCCAAAAACACCCCCGGTCAAAAACACAGGGGAGACCCCCCCCCTCCACACCCCTGTCACAACTGTCAGCTCCCAGCTGCATTTCCATCTGTTACAGGAGGGATTTTGGAGGGCAGAGCCCCATCCTGGGGGGGACACGACACAGGTGCCCCCCTGTCCAGAGAGGAGGGACCCGGGGGGGCACATCCTCCTCCTCCCCCCCTGGGTGGGAGCCCCCCCAGTCCTGCTGCTAATTCAATTAGGGCTAATTGCAAACTGCAGAAGGAGCTCTAATTTCTAGGGCTGCAGCCCTGCTGTCCTGCCCAGCTGGCCCTGGGGACACAAGTGGCCTCATTCCCCCCCCCCCCCGAGCCAGGACAGCCCCTTGTTTGGCCTCTCACTGGTGACAGGTGGCAGTGAGACCCACAGGGTCCCCTCCGTGGCCTCATGTTATTGTCCCTCACCCTTTGGGTCCCCCCCAGATGCCACCTTGGGGACAGGATGAGTCCCCCAGGTCTGTGAACCTGACCTGCCACCGCTGTCAGGGGGATGGAGGTGCTTCAATTATGGATATTTTATATATATATATACATAAAATATAATTATTATCATATATATAAATATATAATAGGAATTATAGTTATAACTATTAAGTAAAATAGAAATTATAATAGAAATTATGTAGAATAGAAATTATATAGAAATTATAGATGTATAAAAAATAGAACTTATAGCTGCATTAATTAGGCAGCGGGTTATTAATGAGCTGCCAGGGTAGGGTGGAAGGGGCAGGGGGAGGTGGCAGTGCAGTGACAGGGTCCTGGTTGTGACCCTCCATCACCCCAAACCAAGTCTGTGGCAGGGGGGACACTGGGTTTGTAGAGAGTACAAGGGGGGGTTAAACATGTCCCAGAAAGAGGGGAGAGGGACCCCCAGCACTGCTGCACCCACCGAGGTGTCCCCAGCCTGGTGCTGAGGCACCAGCTTTCTCTGCCACCAGCTTTTGGGTCCCCTGTCTATCTAAAACTGATGTTCCCATCATTAAAATCCCAAATCCTGCTGATTCCAACACTCATCCTGTAGCTGTCAGGAGCACTGGGCCCACAGCATTCCCCAGGAATCCCCCCGTGTCCCTCCAGGATGCAGGAGGGGGGGTCAGGATGGGATCCCCCTGGTCTCTGCCTTCCCCTCTGCCCATCCCCCCCCCAGCAGGGTGTTCCCTGGGGAACAGATCCATGGGACGTGTCCCATCCATGGGACAAGGCTCTCCAGGGTCCCCCCAAGGGTGGGCACCCAGCTGGGGGAGGGAGGACACCTCACTGCTCCCCAGGATGAGTGTGCTGGCACCACTGCCGCCCTGGGCAGTGCCAGTGCCACCATCTATGTCCCCATCCTGCCATGTCCCACCCACGCCCAGGGCTGGGGGGCTCCAGGGAAGGAGCCCCAGGGTGGACACACGGGATCTGTCAGTGCCCACCCACCCAGCGAGGGCCCAGCACCGTCACAGATGCGTTTGTTCCACCCCAGCCCCTCTTTGCATCTCTAATTGCATCGCGTGCCCTTGAATTTGCATACAAGGCTGAAAATATAATTAATTTTTGGCACCGGGCAGAGCCCGCGCGAGGTTAATCCCTTTAGATTTCGCAGCCTTATCTCGTTTGAGTGTTTATCTAGTTAAGCTTAATGGGTGAGGGAGAGGGAAAAGAAAAGTCACTTATCTGAGGAGCTGCTGCTCCCCCGGGCACTGACACGGTGAGGGCTCAGCAAACAAAACAAGGGCACGATCCCCCCAAAACGCCCCGTGAGGTGGAGCCTCGGGGCTTTGTATCGAGCCAAGGAGACGCACAGACCCAAATCTTTTGGGTTATGAGGGTGCAATGGGGCACCCGGGGGGGTCCTGCACCCCTGAGCCCCCTGAGGACTCACGTGTAGAGCGGCTGTAGCTGGAGGTGTGATGTCTTCTGGGGCGCCTGGTACCCGTAGGAGTCAAACCCACCGATGAAGTCGACTGGGGAGAGTGGGGAGGGCAGAGACGTGAGCTGGGGAGGGCAGGGGGGTCAGTCCTGCCTCCTGCCCCCCGCCCCCAGAGCACCCATGGAACACTCAGCATCCCGGGCTGGAGCTGCATCCCAGGAAGTGCAGCATCTCAGCCTGGAGTTAGGGAGACCTTGAAGCCCCTTGCAGAGCCTAAAGGGGCTCTGGGAGAGCTGGAGAGGGACTGGGGACAAGGGATGGAGGGACAGGACACAGGGAATGGTTTAAAACCTTAGGGGAGAAGATTTAGATTGGATATTAGGCAGAGGTTCTTCCCTGTGAGGGTGGGGAGGCCCTGGCACAGAGAAGCTGTGGCTGCCCCATCCCTGGAAGTGTCCAAGGTCAGGCTGAAGCAACCTGGGATAGTGGAAAGTGTCTGTTTATGACAGGGATTGGAAGTGGATGAGCTTTAAGGTCCCTTCCACCCCAAAATGTTCCACGGCTCTATGATCCACAGTCAGCACAGCACCCTGGGGCAGCGCTGCATCCCAGGGAAATCAGAGTCACAATTGGTGCGGGTTGGAAAGGACCACTGGAGATCATCCAGTCCAACCCCCCTGCTCTAGCAGGGTCCTCCAGAACACATCCCTCGGGGTTGTGGCCAGAGAGTTTTTGGATATCTCCGGGGAAGGAGACTCCACAACCTCTCTGGGCAGCCTGAAATGCAGCACCCATGGAGGCGCAGCACCCTGGGGCACCACAGCATCCCAGGCCGGGGCACGATCCCAGCTCACAGCAGCGTCCTGGATTGCTGCGACATCCCAGGTCGAGGCGACATCCCGGGAAAACACCAGTGAGAAACAGAGCAAAGAAGCCGGAGCGACTCGCCGAGATCCCTGAGGCTCCTTCTCCTCTCCAGGGCTGCCGGCTGGACAAAGTGGGTGCAATTACCTCTCATTGTCTGCAGAGTGGGCATTTAAGGAGAATTATGGGGGAATTACGGCTCGTTTAAACCTGTCACTTCGGGCAATTGCAGACACAATAGATCAGTTTTCACAGCTGAGATTCCCAGCCCCGCTCTCATCTCCATCCAGAGCCCAGCGCCGGGCCCCCCCTGGGGGGGTCACTGTCACACCCCAGCCCTTCACCCCTCACGCTGCTGTGGCAGCGCTGGGTGGATCGGGCACCCCAACTTCTCCTGTGCGTCCCCAGACCTGAACCCTCCCACTGAGCATGGGGTGGGCACCGGGAAAGGGGGATCCAACCTTTCCAGGAGTGGCAGCACGACCCTTCTCTCCAAAAACCAACATAACATGGAGCCGTGACCGGGGTGGGTCCACACGTGGGTGTCCAAGAGCAGAGAGCTCCCGGGGGGACCCCACCTCTCCAGGCATATTTATCTTCCCGACTTAATATTCAGCCAGCTCTCAATTTTGACGCCATCCATCCATTTCCAAATCTAATAAGATATTCCATTAAAAAGATGCATTTGCATCCTGGGCTGCAGCAGCATTAATATTAAAAGTGTATTGAATGCAGGAGTTTGTTTGAATGCAAACACGCTCCAGAGCCGCCGGCGGTAGATAAACCCTTTTGCCAGCTCCCCGGGCATGGAAACAAGTTATTCCCGCAGGCAGCATCCAGTTTCACACGGAGATTTCCCTTTTCCACTACACCGGTTCCCAAAGAGAGGAAAACATGGGGATGCTGCCTCCCGGCACCCCCTGGGCTGGGCTGGGACCACTCGTGGGTCCGTGGCACGGGTGGGATGCTGATCCCGACGCTGATCCCGGGAAAGGAGCCCGGTACCGGGCGCATCCGGGTGGCTTTTCCATGCCGGCGGCTGCGGCACATCCCTGCCTGCGGTGCTGCCGGGAGCTGCCAGCTGGAGGGAATTAATTAATGGCAGATGAGCTTTTAATGCAGTTGGATGGCCACAGCCTTAACCACCTGGTTAATTTGGGCTGGGGCACTCGGCGCTTCCAGAGGGAATTGTGTTTGCAGGGATTGTGGTCGGATCGGGAAGAACAACACAGGTTCCATAAAAGTTTGCCCTGTAACTTCGGTTAAATTGCTGGTTTTCCCACTGTTTTGGGGTGAAAACCTCATGAAGGCTGTGGGGATACTGGCTGAGAACACACGGAATTCCCAGTTCCTTGTCCCCAGTCCGCCGTGGCTGTCAAGGGAGGAGGTGGCTGTGACACATCCGCAGCCCCCCAGGGCTGGAGCTGCACCAGGAACATTCACCGGGAATTTCTCAGGGTGTGGAAGTGGCTCTTCACAACAAGGACAACGCTCCCAGCTGCCACCCAGACCTGTGGGAGAGGCTCTGTCCCGGGGATGCTCTGAATTGGGGTTGAGGGGAGCAGTGAGAGCAATGCCAGCCCCACATCCAACCCTGAGCACCCCCACACAGGGATGAGCATCCCGGCTTCTCCAGGAGCACAGTGCCAGTGTGGGGACCAGGGACAGGACTGGGACCAGCTCAGCCTCTCCATGGGCTGGTGCAGGGACAAAGTCAGCTGGAACCAGCCCCATTTCTGCACCCAAAGGCTGTGAGTGCTGTGATGCAGCAGCTCAGGGCTCCCTGTCCCCCTCCTCCCCAGCCACAGGGTGCAGCACCTCCCCGAGGCTGTGGTGGGGGACCACTGGTGGCACAGGGTGGCACGTCACACCCCCGAACATCTGCCTCATTGAGGGTGGAAATACAGGGCAAAAAAAACAGCTAATGGGGATTCCAGCCCCTTCCTGCAAGCCGGGCATTGCTCCCCCAGAGCCAGCCAGGAACTGTCACCCTGGGAAGGCTCAGGATGGTGCCAGCTGAGGCTGTTTTGCAGCTCTGCCCCACACGACCCACGGCCAAAGCACTTACAGCTGTCTTCCTCCTCCAGGAACACTTTGCTGACGTAGCAGGCGTAGACAAACCCAAAGAGCTGGGAAAAAAAGAGTGGGCAGGGAGAAGTTGGTTATCTGGGGGATGGACAACCAGCACGTGGAGCTGGGTGCTGCCAGCTGGATGCCTGGGAGAGTACTGGGGGGACTGGGAGCATTGTGGGCCAGAGCCCACCTCCAGTGGGTCAGGTGCTGGTCTGGGATGCAGCAAGTTTGGATGGTTTCAGCTGGAGAGGATACAGGGAGCCACAGGGATCTAAGGGGGCTGTGCTGGCACCCAGCTGGGATGGCAGCACAGAGGGTGCTGAGCCCCACGTAGTGCTGGGTGTCCCTTTGGTGGGTGCAGCTGCTCTGGCCCCCAATTCTCTTTAGAACTTTATTTCCTTGCAGGCTCCCAAGGCTCCCTGGGAGCTTTGCATCCAGATATATCCCATTCCCACTTCCCTGTGGGATGAGACGGCCCCCAGGAAGGGGCACCCTCCCACTCCAGCACATCCCCTGGGTTCACTCCTGGTGTGTTACACTGAGACCCCCCCGATTCCTGCAGCATCCAGCCCACAGCCTGCCAGGATTTGGGGTGGGCAACACCCCTGGGGTGCTGGGAACACCCAACCCTGGGAACACCACCAGCATCAACATCCGGGCACTGACACGGTGGGACATCTCCAGCTGGACCACGGTGACTTTGCCCACCCTGATCCCACCCCCCCGCCTCTCTGATCCACATTTTGGGATGAAGGGTGAGGGAAGGGAGCCCTTACCGCCAGGAATATCTGTGTGGCACTGCTCACCACCTCGATGTACTGGTAGTCCAGCAGGCAGCCGCTGACCGTGATGACGTGGTGGTCCTCGGGCGCCAGGTTGGAGTTCAGCACCGGGGTCACCAGGCAGCCCGGCCCGTTCTCCATCCACCACGAGCGGTGCAGTGAGGTATTGAAGGTCATGATGAAGTCCCGGTCCTGTGGGAGGAGCAGGAGGCACAGACTGTGGAGCTCAGGCTCTTTGAAGGAGGGTCGGGCACAAAACGGGCTTTTCCGACCCAAGGATGCTCTGTGAGACCGTGTGAACACAGAGAGGGGCTTCTCCCTGACCCACAGCCGGTGTCCATGGCCTCCCCCTGTGCTGCTGTCATGGATCATCCAGTGAAGCAGCATCCAGGTGTGCCACAATGCCCAGGATGTGGCATCCAGGTGTGCCACAATGCCCAGGATGTGGCATCCAGGTGTGCCACAATGCCCAGGATGTGGCACCCAGGTGTGCCACAATGCCCAGGATGTGGCATCCAGGTGTGCCACAATGACCAGGATGTGGCATCCAGGTGTGCCACAATGCCCAGGATGTGGCATCCAGGTGTGCCACAATGCCCAGGATGTGGCACCCAGGTGTGCCACAACGCCCAGGTGACACGATGGATGTCACAGAGGGGTCACCAGTGTGGCAGCTCTGCCTCGGGGCAGGGAAGGAGCTGCTTGGGTCACATCCAGCCACCCGAGAGACAGGACCATGGCACCTCCCCAGTGTGCTCCAGGGACGCAGGGCAACCTCTGCTTCTCCCCCTAGGGTTTTGGGATGGCACTTCCTCATCCTCATCCCCAAGGAGCCTCTCAGAGGCCCCACTTGGTGCCCCATGTGCTCCCTCCTTGTTATCCCCTTACAAGCTTTGGGACTCTCCCTGTACCCTCTGCAGCAGCTGGGGGGTGGCACTGGACAGGCAGGAAACCCCCCACTGCAAGGCAGGACTAATCCTCACCCCTTCCTGCCCCTTCCCACCCCATGGGGGGGCCTCCTGGCACAGCTGGACGAGGTCCCACCCCATGGATAGTCACCCTGGTACCACTGGGTGAGCCCCCACCCCACAGAGGGTCCCCAGGCCTCAGATCTGGGAGATGGGGAACCCACGGACCATCCTCTGTAGGAAATCACCAATCTGGGATCACAAAATTTTTGCTGGTGGGGGTGGAAAAAAATAGAAAGAGAGTGGGTTTGGGTTTGTGAAGCTGAAGGACGTGGGTTGAGGTGCTGGGAAGCAGGACAAGGGGGTGTTGTGGCATCACAGCGTGATGGAGACTGGGGATTTCCACCAAATCCTCCCCACTCCTCGCCCTGCCCGCTGCACACATCCAGCACTTCAGCTCCTTAAAAGAGCCTCAAGTGACCTGGAGCAACCTGGGAAGGTGGTCTCAGCCACCCAGCCCCCCCAGGAGCTCTCTCCCTGTCTCCCAGGCAGGGGACAGTGGCCCCAGGGCAGGGGTAGGATGCCACAGCAGGGCACAGCTTGGCACAGGCACCTCGACCACGGGCTGAGGGGGCTCAAACCACCTGCTGATGCACCAGCACTGCATTAAATGTTGATTTTCTTGGTGTCAAAGCCCGGGAGGGGGTGGAGGGTCACGGAGAGGCACAGCCTCAATCCTCAGCCCACCGTCACAGCGTGACTTCTTGAAGTCAGGAATTATGTCCAGCCACTGCTGGATGCTCCAGGGCTGAGGAGCCCCAGAAGACCCTGGAAAATTTGGAATATACAGCAGGGGGTTCTCCTCCTACCCACTGCCTTTCCCATCCCTGCCAGCTCTGTGAGCTGAGCTGAGCGAGACACTGATCTAAACTTTGCCATCATTGCTCATCCTTTCTCTCCTTTATCTTCTCGCCGGCACGTTAGGAATGGGCCACCTCCTGCCACCTTGGACTGAACTGTCCGTCTGTCTGTCCCATCCCATGGGAACTCAGCGCTTTGGGGCACCCCCAGGCTCTGGGGCCCTCCTGGGAGAGGGCAGGGAGGGAAGCAGGGAATTCCCGTGGAGCAGGGAATGGGGCGGAGGAGGAGGAGCACAAGGGCGGGAGAGCAGGAAGGATGGAAAGAAGGCGGGAAGGGGGATGTGGGCAGGATGAGGAGGCGGGAGGGGGTGTTACCTGTGACAGGCGTCCGACCTCCAGGTAGAAGCAGATGATGAAGGCGTTCCAGCCGACCCACAGCACCAGCCACACCGCGTACTGCCGGGAGAGACCCGGTCAGGGCACGGACAGCCCGCTCCACCCCCTCCATCCCATCCCATCCCCACGGGATACAGCCCTGGAGGGGCCCCAGAGCGCTGGCAAAATGTCAAGGATCAAGATGACAATGCAAAGATGATCTTTAAGGTCTTTAAGGTTCAATGATCTCCCTGGATCTGCAGCATGTGGGGTTGGAGTGTAGAATTGTAGGATCACAGGATCACACCATGGTTTGGGTTGGAAGGGATCTTAAAGCTCTCGTTCCCCCCCCTGCCATGGGCAAGGACACCTTCCACTATCCCAGGTTGCTCCAAGTCCCATCCAACCTGGCCTTGGAGCTTCCCCAGACATCCCAAGGGATACAGGAGGGAACCTGAGGCTGAGCCACTCCCGGGGTGATGGCGCTGGAAACAGGGAGCAGAACTCTTGGAAGTACCTACCATCATGAGGTATCTGGATCTGTACTGGACGGTCCCAAAAATACCCAAAATAACGGCCATGATGTGCAAAAAATTCGCCAGGATCGGGGCCCACTGGTATCCCAGGAAATCAAAGATCTGCCTTTCCAGCGCTGCGACCTGCAGGGGAACATGGGAATGGAACAGGGATTAGCACAGGACATCGGTCACCACAGCAGCTCCCGGGATGCTGAAGGCAAAGAGCAGCTGGAATTAGTGGGGAATCCCATGGATAATTAGTTGCAATGGCTGAAATGTCTGTGTGATTCATTGGGCAGCGCTGGGCAAGGAATTATTGGGAATAGTTGGAGCTGAGAAGGGGAAAGCAAGGAGATGTCAGTTTGTCCCCATCAGCACTCCCTGTGCCTCGCTCTTCCCATCACTCAGGGCTTGGGCACAGCTGAAAATCCCCCTCCAGGATGGGCTTATCCCGGGAAAACCCTCCTGCTCTGGGCACACACGGAGTCCCCAGGTATCCAAGTGATTTTCTGCCCATCCTCACCAGTTCATCACGTGCCTTCCCATGGATTACCAGTGCCATGTTTAATCCATTAACAAGGACATGATGCAGCTGGATAAAGCACAGGGTCAGGGCTGGGAGCTGGGCTGATCCACCCGTTGTCCCAGCACTTATTTCCTGCTCCCTTTGCTGCCAGCTCGGGCTCTATCACCCTTAATTCCAGGATTAGCTTAAAGAAGGGTGGGAGCAAAGGCAAGGTGGGAGCACTGGAGCATCCAGTGATGGTCTGAGTTAAAAAATGGGGATTGGATGAGGCTGTATTTTTTTAGAGAACTGTAAGGAAGTTTTAGAGAACTTCAGGGTGTGTCAGACATCACAGTCCCCGAGGGTGCAGGGACAGGGCTGCACCAAGGTGTGTCTGCAGCAGCCCTGCAAACTCAAAACCTCTTTCCAGAGGGACAGAACTCCATTCCATCACTCTTTGAGATGCCTCAGGTTCACCTGATGACCCCTATGAGCTCCAGGGCCCCGAGTCCACTCCACCCCACCGTGCCTCAGTTTCCCCTCCCAGTGCCACACCTCCCATCCTGCCTGGGACAGGGGAGCTTATCCTCAAAACTGCAGGAGAAAATGGGCTTCACATCCCCCCTCCACTCCCCAGCTGCTCCCAAAGTGATCTGCAATTAGGGGAGCTCCATCCTGCTGCTCCCTGGATCTCCCGTGGGGGTTCCCAGGCAGCACCTCTGCTGTGTCTTAATTACAGGGGGGAATAAACGAGGAGGCAAAAATCCTTCCCTAAAAGTTTGACGAGGACAAGCCATGGCTGTGGCTTGTGTGTGACCACCAGTTTCCCCATCCATAAAACACCACGTGCTCATTGAATTGGCTTAGTGAGGGCTCTAATTAACACCTATTTTAGCCCAGTCCATCCCGTGGTATCCCATTCCCTACCCTATCCCTGGGGATGGGATCTGCTGGTGCCAACAGGACCCTGGTTTCAATTAAAGGTGATGCAAAGCCACGGAGCAGCTCCTGGATCCACAGGGCTGGGACAAGGCTGTTTGCATGGAAGCTTAATTCACTTCCACGCTATTTAAACTCTCCCAGGAAACAGCCTTTGGAAATACTTACAACTGGGCTGTAAATCTTTTAAATTGAGGAATGTAAATAATAAATGATACAGGGAGTGTGGTGCTCGGGGTTTTATAGCCACCCATCCATCTGGGGGGTGTTGACAGAGCTGCTTAGCGGGAGCTTGATGGCAATTTTGGGTACCAGTGATGCTCCAAGCTGAGGGATGGGGCTGGGAAGAGCCTCTGGGAGCATCCCAGGGAGCTGGAGTGATGGGTTTACACGTGTGGCTCCATAATTCCAGCCCCTCAAGCCAGCACAGGCTGAAGGAGGAGCTGGGAAGAGCCCGGTCAAACCAAATCCTTCTTCACCCCAAGGAGAGGCAAAATTAGGGGCAAACAGCACATTTTCCCCATGGAAGAGCAGGGGCTGCTGATTGCACTGAAAAGCTCTGCTGGACCTGGACCTGCCCCAGCAGGTTCAACGCTGCTCTGTGGGTGTGTTATTCCAGCTTATTCCCTATGGGAAGAGTTTTTTCCAGCCTTGTCAGGTGCTGCTTAAGGTCAAGGGAAACACAGAGAGAGCACAAAGGCAGCGAGTCCGTGGCTGCAGCTGCTGGTTCTCACCTCCTGCCACAGCCAAGGGCATCCCAAGGGT
This sequence comes from Calyptomena viridis, assembly GCA_013390005.1. Taxonomy (NCBI): domain Eukaryota; kingdom Metazoa; phylum Chordata; class Aves; order Passeriformes; family Eurylaimidae; genus Calyptomena; species Calyptomena viridis. The sequence goes on along the minus strand of WEIV01011263.1, from coordinate 58,881 downwards.
GTCCCAAGGGCATCCCAAGGGTGTCCCAAGGGTGTCCCTGCAGCTCATGGCCTGTTTCATGGGTGAGGAAACTGAGGCACAGCCTCACTCCAGGGCAGAGTGGCCCAGGTTTGGTGACTGTCACAGAGGCTATTTTGGGGCAGGAGCTGCTGCTCCTCCCTTGCTCCAAGTGCTCCTCTCTGAGCTGCCCAGGCTGATCCAGCACCCAGAGCATCCTCACTGACCTTTTTGGGGTGAAATGCCCCCGGGAGGGACATTCAGGACACCCCACTGGTTACAGTGGCGCCGGGACTCGGTGTCACCCAAACATGGCAAGAGGCTCCCCAGGTCACTTCCCAGCAATCTGGGGACCAGCAGTTCCCAACCCCTCCAAACTTAAGTGCCTTGTGGAGCTCAGAGCATCCTCCTCAGGCTGCCCATCTCCCTGGGGGGGTTCTCCCTGCTAATTGCACCCCCACCCTCATTAACACCCCACTCTCCCCTCTCAGTCCGACTGCAGCTCCAGTGATGCTCCTGTGGATGCAGGGCCAGGATCCACACACCATCCACTGCTAATTAAGATAAACCTGCAGCCAATCAATGCAACGAGTTTGAGGGCTCCCTCTTAACTAAACACTCTCTGGTTTATTGATTGGCCCAAAAGTTCCCTTTGCAGCAAATCATGGTAATTAGTGAGGGCGAGTGGGTGCCGGATCCTGCTCATCCCAACGTGCTGCCTGCAAGGATTTTGATTCCATCAGGAAATCCAAGCAGGTGAGATGTGGGGATGGGCTCCATCAGTGTGATAGTCCCTGGGAAGGATGGTGTCAGGGGGGACAGGAGCTGCAGGGCTCGGGGCAGGTGGCACCAGGGAGGCAGAGCTGGAGGAAAATGGGATTTTTTGAGGGTGCTGGCATCAAATTCAAGTGGAAGGAGCTCATCCATTCCCAAATCACTCCTTGGCAACTTCACCTTCTTCACAGCCCTCTCATGCAGTTTTCCCAGTCCTTCTTCATCCCCATGATGAGGATGGGAGAGATGATTCCCACTGTGGCTGTGCCAGGAGGATTGCACAGACTCCAGGGAGCACCTTCCCCACCAGATTTGATATATGGAGGTTGGAAATCCTGCTGCAGCCAAGGTGGGCAGTGCTGGGACCTTGGACAGCCTGGGACACACTGCAGTGCTAAACCAGGAACCTTCCTGCCCAGCAGCTCCTGCTTCTGGTCCCTTGGACCTGGAGAATCACAGGATCATTGGTTTGGAGAGACTTTCAAAGCCCATCCCATCCCATCCATGCCATGGGCAGGGACACCTCCCACTATCCCAGGCTACTCCAACCTGCCCTTGGACACTTCCAGGGATGGGGCAGCCACAGCTTCTCTGGGAAATCCATTCCAGGGCCTCCCCACCCTCTGCCAACAATTCCTTCCCAATATCCCATCTCTCCCTGCCCTCTGGCAGTGGGAAGCCATTCCCTGTGTCCTGTCCCTCCAGCCCTTGTCCCAAGTCCCTCTCCAGCTCTCCTGGAGCCCCTTTAGGCTCTGCAAGGGGCTCCAAGGTCTCCCTGGATCCTTCCCTTCTCCAGGTGAACACCCCCAGCTCTCCCAGCCTGGCTCCAGAGCAGAGGGGCTCCAGCCCTTGCAGCATCTCCGGGGCTCCTCTGGACTCTTTCCTCCTGCTGTTGTTCCCAGAGCTGGATGCAGGATTTCAGGTGGGGTCTCACCTGAGGGGGCAGAGGGACAGAATCCCCCCCTCTTTCCCTGCTGCCCAGGCTGTGGGATCAGCCCAGGGCACAGGGGGTTCTGTGCCCAGCACACACACAGGGCATGTCCAGCCTCTCCAGCATCACCAAGTCCATTTGGGCAGAGCTGCTTCCAGTCCTCACATACCCCAGTCTGTGCTGGGACTGGAGAGTGCCCGGCCCCAGGTGCCAGAAACTCCTCTGGAGGGAGAAATGAGGAAAGGGGGATTTTTTAGGAATTTTTTGCAGCTTTTCTGCTGCTGGCTCCCCAGGAAGTGGCTCTGACATTTGCAGGCAGGAGCATCACCTCTCCAAGGGTCTTCACCCAACGACACAGCAGAGGAAGAGGACATTCCCTCCCTTGATTTTTCCAAGAAAGGACCAAAAAATAGATGGGAGAAAATCGATCCTATGGAAAGAAAAAAAAAAAAAAGAAAAAGGATGTTTCCTCTGGAAAACATCCTCCCTAAAGACTGAAAAGCCTTGACAACCCAGTTGCATTTTAGTGTTGGTGGGCAGGGCAGTGAGCAGGATGCTAGAGAAGGATGCTGGAAGAGGCAGTGGGCAGGATGCTGAAGAAGGATGCTGGAGAAGGATGCTGGAGAAGGATGCTGGAGCAGGCAGAAGGCTGGGGCAGGATGCTGGAGCAGGCAGGATGCTGGGGCAGGCAGGATGCTGGAGCAGGCAGATGCTGGGGCAGGCAGAAGGCTGGGGCAGGCAGATGCTGGAGCAGGCAGATGCTGGAGCAGGCAGGATGCTGGAGCAGGCAGAAGGCTGGAGCCGGCAGGATGCTGGAGCAGGCAGGGCGCTGGCGCAGGCAGGCTGCTGGGGCAGGCGGGTGCTGGGCCCGGNGCAGGCAGATGCTGGAGCAGGCAGGATGCTGGAGCAGGCAGGATGCTGGAGCAGGCAGGATGCTGGAGCAGGCAGATGCTGGAGCAGGCAGGATGCTGGAGCAGGCAGGATGCTGGAGCAGGCAGGATGCTGGAGCAGGCAGATGCTGGAGCAGGCAGGATGCTGGAGCAGGCAGGATGCTGGATGCTGCTCCCAGTTACCTGCTGCTTTCCATCCCCGCAGCAGCATCTGGTGTCAGGCTGAGCTCAGCCCCCCGCCCTCCCCTCGGAGCGGGGTCCTGACCCCCTGCTGGGTTATTATCCTGCAGCGGGTGATTTCCTCCCGCTCACCATATGCCCGAGGCTCACCAGGGATTTAACTTTTCATTTCGCTGCCTTTTGAAGAGATTTGGGGTCTTTATTTCCCACGTGCTGCGTCCAAAGAGGCTGCGAGAGCATCGTCATCCCCCAGCACCGAGCCCTTCCTGGGTGTTTGCGGCAGAAATTCCCTGTTCCTGGGAGTTCGGACCCCAACAAAACGTTGGGATTCGGGCAGAAATCACCCATGGGCAGGATCTGGCTGCCAGCAGGACGCCTGATCCACAAGGAATGTTCTCCCCAGCCCCGGGGCGGGGTGTCCCTGTAGCAGATGGAGCACAGGAGCCTCCAGCCCATCCCAGCTCCAGGGACAACAACGCCCAGCTCCCACCCCAGAGGATGCTCCAGGATCCCACCTCCACACCCTGAGCCCTTCAAAGCTCACCCACCCCACTATGGAAAGAAACTTTTGAGGCAGTTTGAGGCGTTTGGCTGATTTTGGCTCGCGGGGAGCCCCAGGAGCCGCTGGAAGCATCTCCATCCTGCAGCTCCAGCCCCGCGGAGGGGAATCGGCTGCGGTGGAAATGAGCAGGGAGCCAAAGACTGACTATTAAGAAGGTGCAAACACCGCTGTGAACCCAGGGACTCCATTTAATGACTTGGAAACAAGTTCTTGACCTACTTCCAGCTGCAAAAACCTTCACAAAATCACAGAGGAAAAGAAATTAAAGGCGCCAGAGCCTGAATCCAGTATGGGGTGGGGATGAGCAGGATGCAGCTCCTGGTTGGGAAGATGCCCCAGGATTGAACTGCTCCAATGAAAACAGGAGCAAAAAGTGGGGTGAAAGAAGCACAAATTGGGTCCTTCCCCAGCTGGACACCCCCTTTCTGCCACCCCAGATGTAGGAGCTTCCAACACATGGAGCATCCCGGGTCTCTGGGATATGGCTATGGGTGCTGGGGGCACAGGCAGAGATTTGGGGGGTGTGGGGTCCCTCACCACGGCTTCCCAGCACCCACCACCCACTTGACAGCTTTCCTTCCTCTCTCTTAATTTATTCCCCCCCCTTTCCCAGTTATTTATTTAATTTCTCTGCATCTGGCAGTGTTGCCATGGGAATGCAGCCCCGGCTGGATGTGCTTGTCTAGACATTGCACCCCAGGATCCCGCTGGAAAACTGTGCCATGGGCAGCACCCCTGGGTGCAGCCCCATCCCCCGGACACCCCAGAGACCCCAGCACCCACAGGGATGGATCCCTCAGATCCCTGCTCCTGGTTCCATCCATCCCTGGCGGTTCCATCAAGGAGGGCTGGGAAATGCAGCCTTGGGGTCTCTAATGGGTATGACAATAACAATAGTGATAATAATAATAATAATAAAATCCCCTAAATGGAGCAGATTAAACCCAGCCGCTCCTGGGGGCTCCATCCCAGGGAAGGGAAACTGAGGCACAGCACAGAGAGACACCCCCAAACCTTCCCAGTGCTGGAATGCTGAAATCCAGGGCAGTGGGTGTTCCCACACGGAAAGGGATGTTCCATCAGAGGATGCTCCTCTTGATTTATACCCACTAAAACTAAGCCTTGCGCCCCATCAGCTCCCAGAAATGTGGAATTTGCATGGATTTGGCTCTTGATGGCTCTGATGTCCTCAGCAAGGTCCCCCAGGAATTTCAATAGGTTTTTTTTTCTCCTGAAAACATCACAAGTGTCCAATTTCCCCGGGAGCAGGGTGGTTTAACCGAGTTATCACTGATCCAATATTACATCCACTTAACTCTGATACAATATTGCACCTCCTGGGCTTTAATACAACATTACAGCTCTTATTTGCACCGTCCCATAAACGCTGCCACGAGACTCTTCCCTTCCTCTTGCCTCCCAGCCAGGAAACTTTTCCATGCCGAGGGAAAGCCGAGGCAATCGAAGCAGCTCAATTCCCTGAGTGATGCCCTCCCGCACAACAGGCTTTATATTCCCATGGGGAATTGCTCTATCCCCCTTGGGAATTGCTGGTGTGCCTGCAGAAGGGAGCTGGGGTGATCCTGTTAATCCCAGGTTTAGGCTCGGCATCCCCCCAGCCTGACCTTGCCATGACCTTGAACAACCCCGGGGGTGCCTTGGTGGGAGGATGTGGAATGGTGGCACTGGTGGGATGGGCTGGGGGAGTGCCAGCAGTGTCCCCGGGGTGGGAATGTCACCAGGGACAGCAGAGGTGCCCGAGGAGGCACCGGCTGGGGGGGGACACTGAGGCCCAGGGCTGTGACCACGGTGGGACACGGCTTTCCAGAGGGATCAGGGCTGCCAGTGATGGCTGAGGAAGGGCTGATCCTGCACTGCTGTGCCTCAGTTTACCTGGAAAATGGGCTGATTCCTGCTCAGCACCACAGCGGGATGAGCAGCTCCACGGGAAACTGAGGCACAGGGAGTGGGGGAAGAGCAGAAGCTCCAGCCCTGCAGAAAGGCCCTGAGGACACCAGGTCAGGAGCTGCTCCAAACCCACAGGGACAGAGTGGGGGCTGCTGGGGGCACAAGGAGTTGGGATTTGGGCTGAGTCTTCCTGAATCCAGCTTTTGGCTTAGTTAAGGCAGCAGGAGGAATCTGGAGGAGATGTGGGCAGTGGGTGGCAGGGGCTGTGGGAGGAGGGGACACAGGGGACAGAGGGTCCCAGGGGCACAGCCTGGCCACGCTGCCTTGGGATGCACTAACAGAGGAGCCAGGCTGGGGGCTGGAGCAAAAGTGTCTGGAATCAGAGCGGGAAGTGAAGGGACCATGCCAGCCCCAAATAATCTGGATGTGTGGCTGGGATGGAGAGTGGAGCAGGGGAGCCTGCTGTGTCATCAGGGCCATCCATCCCAGCCCATCACACCCCGTCCATACATTCTCCCATCCCATCCCATCCCATCCCTCCCCTCCTATGTATTCCATCCATCCCATCCATTTTATCCATACCACTCCTTCCCATATCATGTAATCCATCCTATGCATTCCATCCATCAATCCCATTCCATCCACCTAATGTATTCCATCAATTCCATCCCTCCCTCCCATGTATCCCATGCATTTCTTCCACCACATTCCATCCAACTCACCATCCATCCCATCCCATCCCATCCCATCCCATCCCATCCCATCCCTCAATCCCATCCCATCCCATCCATTCTATCCTTCAATCACATCCCATCCCATTCCATCCATCCTATGCATCCCATTCATACCCTGCTCCAACAGGGATCCCTGAACCCTGGATCAGCCTTGGAGGCACTTGCCCATCCCACCCATCCCCCACGACATCCACCTCCAAACAAACAGCTGAGTAAAGAAAACCAGAATTAATCAAGGACCTCAATTAGCCACCAGGAGCCTCCTCATCCCACTGGAGACTCCCAGCAGAAACCCATTAGCACGTGGCCACTCAGAGGTGGAGGATTAAAATGGAGCAAAAATCCGTGCAAAGAACCCCAAGTGGATGGGGAATTGCTCAGTTCTCCCTGGGAGTCTGGAGATTCCAAGGCATTCCATCCATCAATCCTGGAGAGCAGCTCTGGCCCCTGGATGGGGCAGCAGCCTGTGGGATACAGTGACCAAGGGACATTCCCCACCTCCCACAGGGATCATGGAACCCGCTCCCTCCTTGTCCAAGCACCCACAGCGTGAGGAAGATGATGGAGCAGCACAGGGAGAGGGGTCTGATCCTGCCCCAATCCAGACTGGGAGTGACCCAGAGCTAAAACTGGGGGGTCATGGGTCTAAACCTGGGACAACCTGGGTTCTAATCTGGGGGTTTGTGGATTAAACATAGGGGAATGTGGGTTTAAACCTGGAATATCTTGGTCCCAAATCTGAGGAAATTTGGGCTTAAATTTGGAGATTGTGGACTTAAATTTGGGGGAATTTTGCTTAGATCTGGGGGAGCTGGGCCTTAAATTTTGGGATGTTTGTCTTAGATTTGGAGGAGTTTGTGCTTAAATCTGAGGGGTTTGGGGCTTGAATTTGGGGATCTTGGTCTTACATCTGATGGATTTGGGGCTTAAATTTTGGGCTTAAATTTGACAGACCTTCAGCCTAGATCTGGGAGATCTTGGGCACATGGAAGGAACTGATCCTGCTTAAATCTGGGAAATCTTGAGCTTAAATCTGGGAAATTTTGGGCTTAAATTTGGGGGATTTGGGGCTTAAATATGGGGAATCTTTGGTTTCAACCTAGCAGAGTGCACAGAGAGAGGGAATCGGAGAGACCTGGGGAGCCTGATTCCCTAAATAACAAATTTCGGGGATGAGACACAGACAAAGGCTGGGGATGGCCATGGATGGGAAAAGCAGCTTTGGGCAACTGGAAAGCAGAGGAGCGGGACAATCCGGTCCCCAAAAATCTCCCAAAGCCCACCAGGACGGGCCAGGATCCATCCCCACCAGCCGCAGTCGCTGAGCCCCGCGGACAAGGATTAAGCCTCAGGCAATTTCCATGCTAATTGTCCCGGTTCAGTTCTTTATCCCGACATCTGTGAGAAGCAGGAGGCATTTTTCCCCCAAATCTCCAACGACGCCTCAAAGACACCGTTAACATAATCCGATAGAGGGGAGGCAAAAAATGAATATATATATATATGTATATAAAAAATCCAATTTACTGACTTATTTAGCGACACTTTTCGTAATCAATTCTCCCAGGGAAGAAGCACTGATTAAAGCCAAGCGCATCGCTATGGAAACCGGCATTCCCTCCTCCCACGACCCGCAGGCTGGGAAGGAGAAAATCGGGTGAGGAAATCTGCCTGGTAACAACCCCGTTAATGAGCCGGGGAGCAAAAATAATCCCTGGGAGCGATGTCGCCGGGAAAGGAGCAGCCGGCGGCAGCCGGTGGGGAGGCGAACCAGCGCGGGGCTCCCAAAATATTGATTTTTATGGGAGGGTAGAGCTGTTTTGGAGGAGGAGAGGATGCTCCTGCACGAAGAGGACATCTGGAGGTGGTACCCATGGGTGTGCACCCCCCAAGCCCGGCGAGTGTGGGTGTTTTTTCCAGCATTTATCCGATTTTTTAGCCTTAAAAATACGGGATAAAACCGCGCTGAGGTTTAGGAGATTCAGCTGCCCAGCGAGGAGGCAGCTGCCAGCACAAAAGGGATTTATGGGATAACCCAAGTGGGTTTCCCTCTCCTCAGGGTAATTCCACAACCCACAGGCACCCACGAATTCCGCAGGCACTGCTTCCTGCTGCCCATTCCCATCCCGGGGTGAGACGGGCCAGGATTTCTAAGGGAATTGGCAATTTATTCTTATTTCTCCATTGAATAATGGAACCTGGAGGGTTTGGGGGTCTCCTGGCTGGAGGTGTCCCTAACCCCACACCCTGTAAGGAGAAGGTGCTGGAACACCCACGGGTGCTCTGAGATAGGGTTAGGGAGGGTTTATACCCAGGAGCTGGATATAAAAGGACTGGGGGGTGGGACGCAGCACTTGGGGTACCATGGAAGGATCTTGGCTGTTCCCCAAGCCCTTGAGATGCTTTTTGGGGTGCAAAGGTCTGCCCAGGACATCATTAGTGCTGCTCAGTATCTACTGAGGGATTCAACAGCAATCCCATCCTCAATTTTCCTTACCTTCCCCCATCACCATCATTGTCACCATGGGTGGGAGTGGAGCCACAGCTCTGGCAGTGGGATCAGGGTCCAGCCAGGGCTGTGATCCTGCAGGATCAGAGCATCCAGCCATCACCCATCCACCCACATCCCACCACTATCCAAAGTATTGGAGCTGGAGAGGCATCGTAATAGAACCAGCAACAGGAATATTTTGCAAATATTTTGCAAAGGAGCCAGTGCTGTGGATCTCAATGATCCCTTTGTTGTTGATCCAAATGATCCCTTTGCTATCAATCCCAGGCAGGAGGCAGCTGATGAATATAACTATCCCTTTGCTGTTGATCCCACCGATCCCTTTCCCACAGCCGTGTTATTATCCACAGGGATCCACAGCTGCCATGCCCTAAACCCATTAGAGACTCCTTAAACAGCCCTAAAAATGGCTTTTATTAATTGCTCCGTCCTCCTTCCGTCCCCTCCGCCCTCCGGAGGGGTTTTGGGGTTGGATTTCACCAGCCCCTTTGTTGTGGGGGGGGATGTGCAGCTCCCGGGGGTGGATCCATCCCTGGGCTCTCCCGCTCCGCCGCCTCCGTTAATGACAGGATGTGACACCGGGATGTGCCGACAGGTGACAACACCACGGCTGAGCACCCCAAACACCCTACAGAGATGTGAGCCCATCCCCCTGCCATCGGGGCAGTGGGAAAACCGGGATTTTCCGCCCCCCGAAATTGTTTTTTCCGCTGTAACCACGCGGAGTGGCTTTGCCAGCTGGGGGTGGCTCTGCCCCATGCCACCCCCGTCACGGGTGCACCCACAGGAGGGATGAGGATTTTCGCATCCAAATATTTGAGGAAAACCCAAATGGGCCTGGAGGACTCCTGGGTTTCCCTGTGGAACACAATGTGGGCACAGGAATGATGCTCCCACCTCCTCCTGGGGTTTCCCAGTGGGTCTCCAACTGCGGGAAATGGGGCTCCAAGGTTCTCCCCATCCCTCCCCTCCTCTGCAGGGTGGGGGGCACCAACCCCACCACCGACCCTGCTAATGAGGGTGCCACTAATTGCCAGGAAAGCACCGATCCCACAGCCCATGTATAATTCAAGGCCCTTTGTTAGGGCCGGGTTTGCTTTGTCTGGGAAGTGCCACCTCCCCACGGACCCCGACCCAGCCACCACACAGCCCCTTCTGGGGGGGCTGCATTAAAAATAATTAGGGCCTGGGGCTGCTGTGAGTCAAGGGATGGGGTCGTTAGTGGGGTCGGGGTCGTTAGTGGGGTTGGCACATCCCCCATGGAGGAGAGGATGGAGCAGGGGGACACAGGGAGAGCTCCAGAGCCCCATTTCCCATTTAGGGATCCATGGGGGGACCCCAAAGGGTGGTGGGAACATCAGTCCTGTGTCCAGGCTGTGGGTGCTGCTGGACTGAGTCTTCCCCCCCGCCAGATTTTGAGATGGAAATCCTAATCCCTCCTGTGGGTGCACCCAAAACGGGGGAGGATTGTGGGTGCCAGAGCTGGGGGCAGCACCCATCTCTTGGAGGGTGGGGTGGGGGTGCTCACGGGATGATGGAGAAAACCTGCACCTGACGGGGTGTAAACCAGCCCCAAATGGGTGAGGGTGGCCCTAAATATGGTCCCTGACATCCCCCCAGAGCCCCAGACACCCCAAATTCACCAGCCACCCTCAGCACCAGGTGCTGCTGGCACCCTGCTCATCCCCAGGGCCAGGATCAGACCCGGGCTGGGCTTAGGGGGCAGCAGCCCTGGGAGGGGCTGCCTGAAATCCCGGTGGGATGTGGCCTGAGGAAAGGGGTGGGACAGGGACTGGGGGACCTGCCATCACCCACAGCTGCTGAGTTTCAGGAGGGGGAAAAGATTAAAAACACATAAATAACACTTTTAAGAATCAGTTGGTGTTTATCGAGTGGGTCACAACAGCCCCGGGCTGCTGCTGCCAATGGAATCCTTGTGGGAGCCACCGAGTCTGAGACATGACGAGAATTCCCAGGAGGGAATAAACAGGTGTCAGCACTGATCCTGTGATGATTCCCGATTCCCTCTGGACTCTGCTCCAGGGGAAATGGGGGGAATATCCCGGGCACCTCCAGGAGCAAAGGGCGAAGGGATGTGACCGTGCCCAGGGATGAGCTGGGAACTGGAGGGGATGGAGGCACAGCCAGGCTGGGAATGGAGACCCCCAGCCCTTGGAGACCATCCCCACACCCTAGGAGCTTCATACCTTGTCTCAGCCCCACGGCATTGTCCCCAGAATGTCCCCACAAAAGCCTGGAGGTACCCACAGCCTCGGGGCTGCTCTGGTGGCCACACTGCTCTGGCTGGGAGGTGCCACCCCCGAGACAGAGGTGCCACCCCCCAGCAAGCCCCCAGTGCCACCTCCAGCCCTGGGGAGCAAACGGGAACCCCCCGGCCCCCCAAAACCGCAGGAACCACCCCACCAGCCTCCACACCAGTGGTCCCCACACGGCCACGGGGACTCAGTGCCACCCCCGTGCCCGTCACAGGGCTCTCGCTGTGTCCCCTCCGAGCCAAGCCGAGGGAAAATGATGCCAGATGCTACAGAAAGGGGCCAGGGAAGGACGGTTTTGCCTGAGAGTCCCGGCAGCTGCCGAGGGGAATTGGCAACCGGCCGGTGATGGGCTGGAAGTGGCAGCAGAGGAGGGGACAGCAGGGGACAGGAGCTGAGGGGGTCCCGGAGGCACAGATGGAGACACCGTGTCCCCAGGGTAGGTAAGAGGGACAGGGCTGGTTCCTGAGCCAAAATTAGGGGGATGAAAAAGGAGAAAATACAAATGCGAGACTGCAAAGGGTTTGTGCAAATCTGCCAGCCCTGGGCTCGGCTGCTGCATCCAAAGGGTGTGTCCCGGGTTCCTTCCTGGGAGAGGGACACGGCTCAAGGCTGGACACCACGGCCACGGCCATCACACCATTCCCGGCATTCCACTGCTCCTGGGATGCAGCGGGGTGGAGGAGGAGGGGGGATGTGAGCGGGAGAGAGCCCGGGGGGACGGGACAAGGACTCTCCGTGTGACATTTCCAGGCGGTGGCCGAGGACCACCATTAATCTGAGCTGTTACTGCACAGAACTGGAGCACAGACAGGTTTTCCCAGGGGCTCCCATTAGCCTCAGCATCCCAAGCATCCTCTCACTCCGAGTGTCCTCCATGTTCACCCTGGGCACTCTTCTCTCTGCCCCGGAGTGCTCTTCACTCTGACCCTGAGTGTCTCCATTCCCACCCTGAGGGTCCTCCATTCCCACCTCAAGCATCCTCTGCACTCACCTCATGCACCCTCCACTCCCTGAGCCTCCTCCACCATCACCCTGAGCATCCCTGGTTCCCACTGAGCACCCTCCAGGATGACCCAGCACCCTCCAGGATGACCCAACATCTTCCACTCCAACCGGAGCATTCCACACTCCCACCCCAAGCTCCCTCTGCTCCCACTCTGAGTTTCCTCCCCTTTCCTGGGACAATTCCCAGCTGGGGCTTTGTACCTGGGTGTCCATGTGGGATGGCAGGAGTGTTCCCAGAGGAGAGAGGCACCATTCCAGTGACATGCCCATGGCACCCTGCCACTCTCAAGCCCCAAACTGGTTCGGTCACCGAGGCAGAGCCAGGCCACTCCCAGCCCTTTGCCTTCCCAAATTCCATCCGCCAAAGGTTCCATATTTTCCTTCCCCAAGGGAACCAAAGCCACTCTGCTCCAGCTCCTCTCCACTCCCCAGTGTCACATTCCCAGCATTCCCAGGACACACATCTGTGTGGGCCTCACTATCGATCTGACCATGGGAAGAGACCAGAGTGCCCCAGAGTGCTAATTAGCCCTAATCAAGGAAATTAGCCTCGGAGCCAAGCAGCAGGCGAGCCCTTGGCCGTGTCCCCTGTGTGTGACAGCACAGCTGTGACCCCGGGCCAGGCACAGTGGCCACGTCCCCACCGAGATGAGCCCCAGTGTAGGCAGTGAGGATGATGAGGATGATGGGACACAGTGGCCTTGCAGTGCCATTGTCACCCCCAGCCTGGGGGTGCCCGAGGATGCTCAACACCACCTCCCCCAGCACCTTCAGGTCAGAGCCAGGATGTGGCACCACTTGTGACCAACCTGCACACCCTGTGACAAGTGTGGGAATTCCCATTTGGGATTCCCAAACTGAGCCCACCACATCCTGCAGACAGCCCCCAGCTCAGCTCAGGGGGTCCCACTGACCCCAGAGGGACACAGGATTCACCACAGCTGGATTCACCACAGCTGGATTCACCACAGCTGGATTCACCACAGCTGGATTCACCACAGCCCCCCTGGATACTTGTGTTTGCTCACAAGGCTTCAGACAGCTGTGGGATGTACCCCCAAAACCAGCCCCCCCCAGCTCGTGCTTCTTAACCCTCTCTGGCATTGCCAGGGATGTGCTGAGTCCCCCAACACCCCTGGCAAGCCCCCGACTCCCTGTGGGCTCCCAGCTGCCTGATGGAGAAGGAGGAACCACCACCCCACAGAGGTTCCCCCTGGCATTCCTGCCCCAGTGCCGGGACAAGCAGCTGGAAAAATCCCCATTAAATAATAAGGCAAAACGTGGTGTGGGACCCCATGGGGCCGGGGTGGGAGCTGGGGGTCACACCCTGCCCCACTGCTCCCAGGTGAAGCAGCACTGGGGCAACTGGTGTTTCACCCCCAAATCTCCTCCTGCCTCAGAGTGAAACCCAAAGGCAGCTGAAGTTTCCCAGCCAAGCACAGGGGAGCTGTCATTAATCTTATTAATAAACCACTCGGGGTTTAATGTCCTGTTCAAACACAGCCAGGGCTGCTCTCTGCAGACTTTGCCTTTCAAGTTTTTGAGCCTGTTACGTACATGTTTTGGAAATTGAAATAAATAGCTGCTTTCAAACAGGGGGAAAAAAAATCCAACCCCAAGGGGGCCTATCCAGAGCCCCTTGGCATCTCCAAGCATCTGCTGGGATTTGGGGAGAATATTTTCTCCCCACTCAACCTCCAATTCTCCATGAGTTGCAGCAGCTCCACACTGGGATGGGGACAAGGACAACCTAGGGCAACCTGGGAGGGTGAGGGATGGGGATGCAGCCTGGAGTGTTGGATGAGGGATTAGAAGCTCCCCACCTGCCAGCACTCAGCTCTTCCAGGCACCACAGTGTTGGATTCCCAACAACCTGCACCTCCTGGCTGGGGCTGGAGGGGCTGTTGAGACATCTGGGATGTGAGGGATTTGTGGGTCTTCCGTACCTTGCCATGTGCTCCTGCCCATTTTCTCCCCTTTCCATAGGGATGTGACATCCCCAAGCAATGGCTCCAGCACCCCAAGGGCTCCCCAGCCCTGCAGAGGGGGGCAATGCCAGCAGGACCCCATTCCCAGGGTGATGTGCAGTGGCTGTGGAATACAAAGCCCTTTCCCAGCTCTGGAGCAGCATAAGGGTGGGAAGATCCTGGTACCCACTCCCAGCATCCTCCCACCAGCTGTACCCACCTCTGTGCCAACATCTGTGGGTGCAGCAGGACCCGGGCTCTGCACTGAGTCCAAGTCCCAGAGAGGGATGTGGGATCAATCCCATCAGGAATTGAATTTCTCCGTGACAGCTTTTGAACTGGTTGAGCCCAAATCCTTCTCCCTGCTCAATTATTCAGCTCCTCCAGGCTCTCCCTGTGATTTCTCCGTGGAGTTACTGAGGAGGGAGGATCCAACAGCTCCGCTGTAGAGGGGAAAAGTGGTGGGAGCCATCGGAGCCTCCAGGCATGGAGAGCATCCCCCGGGCCCTGAGCCTGCAAACAAATAATGCTGGAGGAGCTCAGCCAAGATGTTCATCCATCCACCAGCAGCCAGTTCCCACAGCAAAACCACCCAGTTCTCTGGGATACACCAGCCAGGGCACTGAGCACCTCCCAGACAATGTCACTGGTGTGGGGATGTCCCTGCTGTCCCCTGCACCCAAATGCTGGCCAAAGGCAGCAGGGAAAGGCCATCACACCCTGGCTGTGGTTAATCACCTTGAGAGATAAAAGCCACCTTTCTCCCCCAAACACACTCTCTTGGCCTTATTTCTCCTGCATTAAGGACTGTTGGCACTGGGAATCTCTTCCACCTCCCCATCTTTGAGGGGGATGGATTTAAACTAAAAGATTTAGGTTGGACGTCAGGATGAAATTCTTGGCTGTGAGGGTGGGGAGGCCCTGGCACAGGTTGGGCAGAGAAGCTGTGGCTGCCCCTGGATCCCTGGAAGTGTCCAAGGCCAGGTTGGAGCAGCCTGGGATAGTGGGAGGTGTCCCACTATGGCAGAGGGTGAAATGGGATGAGCTTCAAGGTCCCTTCCCACCCAAACCATTCTGGGATTCTATGATCTTCCCTCAGATTGGCCACAGAGACTGAGCTTCTCAAGTGGCTGTTTTGCCCCATCTTTCACCCTTTGATCCCTCGTCCCAACACCCTCCCAATGGCTCGGTGATGGATTTTGGAATGGGAAACCCAGCTACCCCCACTGGAGGAGCCATCCCTGACTGCCCTCTGTGCCAGGCAATGCTCACCACCATCCCACACATTCTCTCCAGTGATAATTTTATTCCTTCTCTTCTCTCCATCTATTCCTGAAACGAACAACATTGATTTTTTATTGCGCTAATTCTTTTCCTAACAGAAGCCACCTGGGATTTAATCAAATTGCTTATCGGCATCCAAACCCTGCTGGGGCAGCTCAGTCCCTGCCAGCAGCCAAACCTGTGAGCTCAGGAAGAAACAAGATCCAGGTTTGGCCGCACAAGACTTTTTTTCCCAGATATCCATTATCCCACCTGCTTTAGGCTTTGCTGATCACATCGTGCATCAACCTTTCCTTCCCGGGCTCTCACAGCTTTGGTGTCAGGCCAGGCTGTTTTCAGGCTCATCCTCTTCATTTTCTCTACAACCCAGCCCTCCAAGACATTTATTTTCCAGTTCCCCTTGCTCCCAGCTCTGTTGCAAACCGACATGAATGATTTAGGGAGCTCTTCAACCGGCCTCGTTAATACTCCTGGGGGCACATTAGCTGGTCCTGCAAATTTAGACGTACGGCACTTTAATCGCGGTTTTAATTGCGAGCTGTGATGCTCTGCCTTCCCAAACCCACGTCAATAAACATTTATAGCTCTGCCTGGAACTCGGGTGTGCTCTTGGAGGTCTCACCAGGGTGATGCTTCTCCACGGCCACACACACCCATGGACCCTCCTGTGGGTCTCAGAGAGGTGACAAGGGGGGGTTGGGGTTTTTCCTGCCTCTAACACACAGTTCCCACCTTGGGGCTGTTTCTGGATCCTCGTCCTGCCCATCCCTGGAGTCTCCCCATCTCTCCGAGGCAGCACCTACCACCCCCCAGGCACGGAGGCATCACTGCTCCCATCGTGTCCCATCCCATGGAAATGGGGTGAGGGGGAGGGAAGGGGCTCAGGGAAGCGAGGGGCTCCCCTCGCCATCCCTGTGCCACTGTCAGCCCCCCATTTCCATGGCAACCATGCAAATGGGAAAGCTTTCCATAATCATTAGGGAGCGGAGAAGAGCAGCACAAACAGTGGCGGCAGTAGATTACAAGCCCATTATGAACAGTCGCACCTTCTGAGCGCTGGTAATTACACCTAATTGTGCATTTAATTGTGTAATTGAAAACCTCCATCCCGAGTTCAGCCCAGGCTCCTTTCCCCCCATTCCCTGGCTCGGCCCCGCTGTCCTCGTGCCATCCCTGTGCCGAGGATCTGGAATGATGGGAACCACGCGAGGACAAAAGATGGATGTTGGAGGCAGATGATTCTCATGGTGCCCTCGTTGATGGCCAAAACCAGGGGAATCAGGGCAGGAGGAGTGGTGGGGACAGGAGGGGACAGGAGAGGATGGGAAGGCCAGGGAGCCCCCAAGGATGCAGTGGGATCCCACTGGACAGGGGGTGTGACCCAGGGCTGGCGGGTGGTTGAGGGATGCAGGGGATGCACCACCCTGGTCTTTCCCTCATCCCTTGTTGAGCCAAACCCCACTGGCTCCTTCTCCAGGTCGGAGACAGGGTCACATCCCAGGGGCTCTTGGTGCTCTGTGTGAACCCCATGGCTCGGGCAGGAGGATGGGATGGAGCAGCAGCCCCTGTCCTGCATCAGCCCGAGGAAGCAGCAAGGATGCCAGTGCTGGCAGGGCATGGCAGGGCATGGCAGGGCATGGCACCACACAGCCCCAGCCTGGCAGGCTCCAGCACTCCCAGCCAGGCGGGAGATGCCAACCAAGCTTTGCTTTTCCAGCCAATTAAAGGAGAAGGAGAGAAACAAAGAAGGAAATGAAACTCCAGCTTGGAGCGACACTGAGCACTGCCAGGCAGAGCTGGGAGTGCTGAGCATCCCTGTCCCCACCCAGCTCCAGGGCTGAGCTGTGTCCCACCCCCAACCCACCCCACACATGGGGGGAGCAAGAGGGTCACCACTTTGGGATGGAGGAGTCAGCCCCAAGTCCATCCAGTGCCCCAGGGTACAACGTGGGGTGGCCAAGGCACACCTGACAGCAGCTGGACAGATCCAGACAGACCTCAGCTCCCAGCAGTCCATATCCCAATATCCCAACAGCCTCCCAATATCCCCAGTAGCCTCCAGGGCTGGTACACCCCCCTGCAGCAGCACAGATTACAAGTGACACCATCAGGTTTTGGGGTTAACAGGAGTCATGGCCTGGGGCTCCCACCCCCTGGTGCCTGAGGTCCGTGTTCCACCCAAACACTTCAGCAGCTCTCACTTCACAGAGAAGGAAAACCCCTCGACAACAGGAGTCCCAGAGAAAGGTTTGGGTCTCCCAGATGGGGGGAAAGACCAGCAAAACCCGGGAGTTTTGATTCCATCCAGCCTCATTGCCATGAAGCAGCCCCTCCCAAGGCAGGGCAGGGTGGGTGGGTGTCTGGTAAGTGGATTTTTCCAGGGAAAAACCATAAATGGAAGCAAAATCTGGCAGGTGCTCCTTGTCCCTGGGACCAGAGTCATCCAGCACTCACGGAATCACTTCAGTGAATGAAGGAGCTTGGAGGAGGTTTGGATGTGGTTTCCCTGGCTCCCCGTGGTGTCATGGCTTGAAAACCAGTTTCCCAAACTGGTTCAGGCATGGGGTGGATCAGGCGGGGCTCTGCAGGGACCCTTTGGGTTGGGGACCTTGTGCACCTTGGGTGCCAGCAGCACCCAGCACCCTGCAGCCCTGGAGCCACCACGAGCATCCCTGTAAGCAGGGGGACAAGGGACCAGGGGACCAGGTTGTTATATTGGGGATAACAAGTGGGATGTGGAAGGTGCCCGTTGGGTGATGGTGACACACAGGGAGCCATTGGAAGGTGCCTGTGGGAAGGTGGCTGGGAGGTAAGGACAAGAGGGAGGTGGTGGCATCACCCCAGGGTGGGCTGAATGTCACCCGTGCTGCTCCTTTAAGGGACACTGAGGCCCAGGCTGGCCAGGGAGGTTTAACAAGGCAAGGAGGTTTAACAGTGCCCTCGCTGGGCAGCCCTGCTCTTGGCACCAGCTGGTCCTGCAGTGACAGGGCACAGCTTCCTGGGCAACCCCAGAACACACCAGTACAACCCCAGCCCCCAGGACTGGGCGCACTGGGAGCACAGCTGTCCCCACACACAGAACAGAGAGCCCAGGACAGGTGTCAGGGCCACCTGGATGAGGGGACTAAGCCCCACGGTGCCATCCCCATATCAGGCGTGGCACAGAGCAGCTGAAGCAGAGGAAGGGAGCAGGGATGGGGTCAGGTGTCATCCCTGCTCCTCATCATTCCTCCCAAATTTGGCACCACCTGGTCCAGGTGCCATCCCACCTCAGGGATGAACAGTGGCCTCGGTCACCCCAGGGGACACCATGATGGCACTGTCACCTTCACCACCCTGGGGCTGGCTCAGAGCAGGGCTGTGGGTGGGCACTCAGACCCCTCACCCCGGGCAGGGCATGGGGTGCCACCACCACATGAGGTGCTGGGGGGCATCACCTCATGGCTGGTGGGATGGAAGGTGCTGCCTCCAAAGCCAGGAAGGAGCCTGGGAGAGAATCCTGCAGGATGAGAAGGGATGAGGGGGATACGGGGTGACCCTGGTGTGCAATGATCACTGGTAAGGGACAGCTTTGGAGCTGAGCCTTTGGCGATGCCAACAGCACCAGGACACACGGGGTGAGGGTGCAGGGAACAGCCTGACCTCCGTTAGCAGCACAAAGTTTCTCCGGGTCAGAGCAGGAGCTGCTCTCCCAGCCCAGGAGCTCACACCCAGTTCAGCCTTCCCCTGAAATAAATGGATTAAAATCGCTCAGATCTGGGATATCTCAGGGAATAAATGCCCACAAACCTGTTTGGGAGCTGAGTGGTAAAAAGGAAAGCGACCAAAAGCCAGGAAACTCCTGCACACCCGGAAAACACCCGTTGGATTTATTCTGGGTAAGAGGGCAGGTGAGTGAAACCTTTTTCAAGACTTTACAGACAGAACCGAAGGGACAGCTGGGGACATGGAGGCCATTCCCACTGGGAATGGTGGGACTCCATCCTGGGGATGAGCCCGCCATGGCTCAGCTCCTCAGGGTTGAGGACTGGCTTCAAAGCTTCTTCCTCCCCCCAGACACACCCGGTGTCCCCCCTCTATCCAAAAGTGGGGACCCCTCCCTGCTCGCTGCCTTCCAAAGGATGGAGAACGAACAAGAGCAACGCCGGGGAGAAAGTGCCCGTCAGCAGGATTCCACCATCACCTCCAGAGCGGCTCCCGAGCCCCTTCCCATCGCTGCCTCCATCCACGCATCACCTGCCGACCCCCGGGGACACCACGGGCTGACCCCACAGATTTCAGCAATCCCCCCCTGCTCTCCTCGCCGTGAGGATCCCTGGCACAGTCGGGGGAAGTCGGGGGATGCTGATTCTCCATTAACGAACCACCCCGCCGGGATAATTAATCGCAACATCGTCGGCGCTGGTTTGAGCAGGAACTCCCCGAGTCCCCCCCGCGCTCCCTTCGCCCGCTCCTCTGGCAGAGCTGACGAAGATTGATTCACGGGCGGCGGAAAGTGCAGCACCGAATTATCAGAAGACCGACAATCCCATTAAAATTACATCTCTCCTTTCTCCTTGCCCCCAACATCCCGGTGTTCCCCCCGCCACGGGCGGGTGGGTCCCGCTCGGAAGCAGGAGAGTTTCCAAAGTGCTGGCAGCGGCTCCAAGTTTCCCTCTTGCCCTGACTCGGGGGAGCAGCACCCCGAGAAACACCCTTGGAGTCACCAGGATGGGAAACCGCCGGCGGGAGCGAACTCGGAGGGAAGAGATGGCAATTGGGAACAAAGCTCACACCTGCCGGAGACGCAACCCCGGGCGCTGACAGCGCAGGGAACGGGTCCTAATCCATCTCCCCGTCCAGCGCCGAGCTGAGACAGGGGACGAGGGAGGCATTTCCTATATTGATTAGCATTTTTCCTTCTCTCTGGGATATTTTTTGGGTGATGGTGAGGCCCCCCCGAGCCGGTCCCAACGCAAGGTCACCGCCGAGGCGGCGTGGGGAGCGGTGTGACAGGCAGCATCTCGCACAAAGCACCCCCGGCATGCCGATGAGCCTTACCAGCTGCAGGCAGCAGAATCCCACCAGCGTGCACCGCCCGTTGCATCTCCCCATGGCTCCCCAGCCGGATCCTCGGGGCTCCCTCACCGTGGCCTCTCTCCGCCGCCGCGCTCCAGCTCCTCACCAGCCGCCCCTTGGCCACCCGGGGAGCGTCCGGGGAGGCTCCAGCACCATGTCCCGCTCTCCAGCCTCCGGCCAGCCCCGCCGGCTCAGCACAGCGGCGGGCTGGGCTGGGCGCGAGGCATCGCCCCTCTCGTCCCTCCGCCCCCCGCCCCGCTACAAC